>JXSR01S052602.1:50052-60569 GCA_000969725.1 Ophiothrix spiculata
ACGACCTACCTGTCGAACTCGACGTTCTGTATGTTGAGAAATGTGTGACGTCTATCTTTCACGACGTTCTGTATGTCGAACTCGACGACCTACCTATCGAACTCAACGTTATATATGTTGAGAAATATGTGATGTCGACCTTTCATGACGTTCTGTATGGTGAGATAATTATGTGACGTCTATCTTTAACAACGTTCTGTATGTTGAGAAATATGTGACGTCTAATATCTTTCGCGACGATCTACCTGTCGCACTCGACGTTATACCTGTTGAAAATATATGACGGCTATCTCGGCAAAAATATTACGGCTATATGTTGACCTATATTTTTTACCGGGACTGGGTGACGGGCGCTTTATAATCTGCATCTCCTATCTATCCTATACGTGTTCGGTTAATTTTCGTGTATAAATTTCGCGATGTTCATGATGTTTCTATTAAAGGGACTAGCCTAGATTCCACATAGAATTAAATATTAATGAAAATGCTGTGAACAAAGCTTTAAAAGTATAGTAAAATCCAAAAAAGTACAAAAATTTACACACAAATGGCTCAAATTGAGAGAGAATTAATTTGCAATATATCATTATTTGATGGTGGTGTGTTTCCTAAATCCTAACTTTTGTACCTCGGTTGATTTACCAGATAAAAGATCAAACAAAGCTCCTGGAGATAATTTAAAACATATTAAAAGGGAAACAATTTCATCAAAAATAATTTGTTTGGTCATCACAAGTTTAGAAACAAGATTTTTATCAAACTAGAAACACTGTTTTCACACCACTTTTTGTCTCCGGCGACAAAAATTAAAGTAGGTAAAGAATTGCTATTTTCTCCAATGTTCCTCAAAATCATGGAAAATCACTTGTAGGTTATATTATTATAAACATGTTCTATCGATTCAAGTAAAAAATATGCTGGTAAAAAATTAGTGGGAAGAATCTAGGCCAGATTGCTGTCAGTGATGTTAGTGGTTCAGTGATGTTAGTGGTAGTGCCCGGCTGTAAGGCAGATGAAGTTGCAGATTACTTTACATCAGTTGTTTACTTGCTGCAGCGCATTGTAACTTCAGACTTGGGCACAGTCAATGAGTTGGAGAGGATGACAATGATATGGCAAGAGCATTGCAGAATTTTCAGTGTTATATTAGCAGTTTCAGTTGCTGGTGAGGTAAGCAAAATTTCACATTTAATTTTGAAACAAGTCAAAATGTGAACTAAAAATAGTAAAATAATAGGCTCGCCAAAATATATTCTAGTTGAAAAAAGAGAGATGAGGTGACTTTAGGCCTAGTTCATACATAACCATCTCACAGGATGATTTCCATTTGAAATGGGCTGATTAAGCTTAAGATTTCAAGTCACCTCGGGGCGATCCCACTAAAAGTGACTGCGCATGATTGCAGATTGACAGAATGTTACCTTAATGTCAGAAGACCCCGCCTATGTTACCTTAATGACCACCAAATATGGTCAAAAAAGGCGTCAGCTAAAACGCTTGAGAGACAGGGCTCTGTCCGAGCTCTGTCGCAGGCCTGCTCGCTCGGATCCCACCACAGCTGTTATACACGGGTCTCCCTGCATTGTCAGCATTCGTTGAACAAATAGATACCAGTCATAATCATATTCACGCAAGATATACGTCACATATTTCTCAACATACAGATCGTCGTGAAAGATAGACGTCACATATACAGAACGTCGAGTTCGACAGGTAGGTCGTCGAGTTCGACATACAGAACGTCGCGAAGATAGACGTCACATATATCTCAACATACAGAACGTCGAGTTCGACAGGTAGGTCGTCGAGTTCGACATACAAAACGTCGCAAAAGATAGACGTCACATATTTCTCAACATACAGAACGTTGAGTTCGTTAGGTAGGTCGTCAAGTTCAACATACAGAACGTCGTGAAAGTTAGACGTCACATATTTCTCAACATACAGAACGTCAAAACTTCGTATTTTTGTCCGCTCTGGCATTCCATAAATGTCCCTTCTCTAGCACCTACTTAGAATAGAAAACTGTACATAACAACACACACTCATACTCTCTTCAAATGCATCTCTCATCCCTCATAAGGCATAGTAGACCTCAGACTAGCAGAAATAGACATTACATGTGAAGGTTTGACCAAGTATACTTTAGGTCCCATCCGAAACTTTGGGGTTAGGGTGTTAGTTTAGGGAGGGCTACGTAGGGTATGTTTAGGGGAATAGGATTGAGTCATGGGTAGTGAGTTACAGTCAGGTCATGGTTTAGTGTGTTAGGATCGAGTCATGGTCAGGGTCATTTGGGTTTTCACAAATTCTCTGATCTATATCTATTTGAAACATTTGTATGGTGGCATATCATTAGGTGGGTATGCTAAAAAGGTGGTGTTGTTACATTTTTTCGTTGGTTCTCGAACTTAATTTGATGTAAATTCACTATTCCTTGGCCTATTGACTTGTTTAATGTCTCATTTGAAAGCTTACATTTTCTGCTATTTGTGGCAGTAATTTGGTTGTCATGGGTTACATAATTTAAGAGAGACAATGGTTTGAACTTGGCAGTACAAGGGTGGTGGTGCCTAAGGATGCGGTGCCTAAGGATCTGGTAGATACCCAAATTGAGACAATATCGCCATTTTGGAAGGTTTGACACTGCTGGAACATTCACAAATGGATTCTGTGACCTCAAATACATACAGATAGTCACTAACATGGCTAAAATTTGGTATACAATTACAGTAATTGGCAAATTTATCATTTTTAGACCTTCCTCAGATCCCCTCCCCCCTCGATCAGTTTTTTGGGCAGCACCTCCTCATTTTTTGTCCGATTTGGACAAATTTGGTGTCAAAATGTTCAGGGGATCAAGCTGCATCAAATAAGAATTAGGACAGAATGATTTGAAACATCACCATTTTCTCCCCTTGTATAGCCCCTCTAATTAACCTAAGGGGTCTGTTTCAAGTTTAATGCATCAAAGTAACTATTAAAGTGTTTAGAACATATCCTGAAAAAATGAACTGTTTACCATTAATCAATCAAATTTATGACTTGCTTTAGTAAAAACAGGCAACTTTGAGAAAATGCGTTTGAAAATTACAGTTTGCATTGTCGTCTATGGAATAATTACCCATTAATTAGCTCATTATGCCAAAACAAAAGTGATATATATGGCTAAAAATTTACTTGTATTGAAAGAGATCAATAATATTAACATCATATCAAACAATTGTTTTTTTGACCATTTTGACCATGTAACCCATTTTTGACCCACCTCATGAAATGCCACCGTATTGCAGAATTCTGTTTTCTGGATGATGAGGAAGCTGACTTTTGGCGATGTGTTCAGCAACAAGCCCTGGAGAGCTATACCATGAGACTCGTCTTCAATATGGACTCAACAGTACGCATTGATGCTATACAGAATCTGGGTAAGTTATCAGATTTCATGCAAACTGTGTTATTTAGACACCGGTTGAGGAAGTTTTACAAAGTTCTTTATTGTCCCAGAATAGCATGTGCATTATTGCCCCAGAATAGCATGTGCAAACAGAAGTTGTCTTCTTATGTATCACATCAGTTTACATTAAATTAATAACAGATTTGGAAATAAAAAAATCTTGCATCAAAAACAATGCAAGATCTATGTACTATGTAGAGATGAAAATATTAAATAGCAATGTCATAAGCAGATGCACAGTTTGCATAGAATGTAGTTTTGCATAGTTTGCCTTAAGCACAACAATCTATTTCTGCACCCAATGTGGAATGCAATATGCTGTATACATAATGTAATATACCAGGACTTGTTCACATGTGACCACCATCTTGAATTCAAATGGCAACATATGTTTCACCAAGACGTTATGAACAAAATCACACCATCTGCATGCAACATCAGCCATAATAAAACGCTTTCTCCTGCATGGCTGTCTTATCCTGTAGAACATTTTAGCACTGTTTCTTTTAAACCTCATTAGGGCTGTTGATAATGGTGCAATCTACACAGAGTGCAGATCCAGATGCATTCACATCTCAAGAAATTCAGATCTTAAATTCGCATCTCTGTAGACCGTTTACATGAATGCATGTACGTAGAATGCTGAATAGCTTATCCGGATCTGGTGCCTGTGTAGCCACATTCTACCACAAAGCCGCTAACGGAGATCTGCAGTCATCTGAATTTCGGGCTGAATTTGCACTCCTGTGTAGATTGCCTCTATTGACATTACCTCTGCACAGTGAGCTAAAAAATCTGGTTTAACAAGAGGTTCCTAAAGGTGGTTTCAGAGTAGCTGTCGTTGCGGCAGACGACCAAACGTCAATTTTGAGTTGTCGCAATATATGTAGCACGACACATTTACATATTGCCGCAATGGTCTGTCGTAAGAAAAGTTGAATTTATTCCAACTCAAAATATTGTGTCATTGCAACCATCACGACAGGGTAATCGATGTCTGGTATTCCCCCTATGCCTTTGATATCTCTAAATACTCTGTTGTATCTCTAACAGGTAAATTCAACAGTCCATCAGTACTAGAAGCCTTACTTGATCTCTGCAAAGACAAGGACCCCAATGTCAAAGCAGTCGCAGCCATCTCGCTAGCCCGTGTAGGCGATTCCGGAAACAAGCGTGTAGTCAATAGCCTCCTGAGACTTCTCAGAGATAAAGACCGTTTGGTGAGGGAAAGCGGCTGTCTGTCCTTGGGAAAAATCAGAGCAAAGCAGTCGGTGCCTACCATTGTACATATGTGGTGAGTTTTGTCAAATTATTAGTACGTTTTACTATTCACTTTATCTAGTAACTTTAAAAGAAACAATAATATGAAAGTGTCTGTAAGAAGCTTATTGCCATAAGGGTTCTTAGAATTTAGACTTTAAAGTCCCTGGTTTGAACATTTGTTATAATGTAGGAGTACACCTGGAAACCTGACTCACATACGACACTGTGACAACCAAACCTCATTCCTGATGCCATAAAAATATTTGAAAATGTATTTTTCCAATCACATTATATATGTAAGTAATCAGAAACAGTCCACTCCAACATCCCATGTCAAAAACACATGAATATCTCAGTTTAGGCCAATTTAGAAGTTGATTAATGTACAGATTTGAGCCATATTTGTTGTCATCGGATTATGACATTGTAACTAATCCCATAAAGGCTTCTTTAATAATGCTTCAGCTCAAAGATATAATTCTTATCTTGCCTATAATATAATAATAGTAACTGTTTTTGGATAGCAATTTCCAAATTTAGATCATGATTCGCTGCAGGTAGATAGTCACAATCATTTTTTGTGTTTTGCGGATAAGCAGGTTTTGGAACATTCAAATCACTATTAAAAGATAAATTGAACTTGATTATTTTCTTGTCTTACCACATCTTATTTACTGTATTTGTGTTTGGGCTCCATTTCAGGGAAATCACATTGACAGGTTGGACAGGGTTCAAAGGAAAATCACTCGGGTAGTATTTTATAATAATAATAATATAAACACAATATGAGCGCATAATAAAATATCTCAATGTGCTACATAGAGAAAAATAAATACAATCAACAAGAGCATGGATTATACACAAACTTATACAGAGAAAGCAATTTTAAACAAGTGTGTTTTCAGCTGTGCTTTGAAGTGAGCAACACTGGGAGAATTGCGGATAACTATGGGAAGGGCATTCCACAGTGCTGGGGCAGCAACAGCAAAGGCCCTGTCACCGTAGATTTTGGTACGGGGAATAACAGAGACCAGGTTGCTCTCAGGATGTATGTTGCCTGACGTATGTTATAGGAGATCAATTGATATTGAATGTAGGCCTAGGCTTACCAAACTCAGTTTGTTGAAATTTGAGGATTCTTGTAAATTCCATAGACTTGTGTTTGGGTTCAAATTAATGAATGGTTTGTTACCCCCATCTTTTGATCAAATGGTGCATTTCAGTAGGATTAACAGCTCTAGGTTGTTGCATGTAACAGCCAGAAGTTCTTCTTTTTTCAATTCTCTTTTTGTGTCACTTCCAAGACTATGGAATGGAATTCCTCCTAATGTTAAGGACTGCCATGATCTTGCTATTTTCAAATCTGAGTGTAGGTCGTTTTGCATTAATTTGTACTGCTGATTAAATTTGATTCACATTCCCTTATCGGGTTCATTTGCTGCTGTTTGATTTTGCATAAATTTAATGTTCTTATTATTCGTGTATGTTCTTTTATTTAATGTACGGGATAAATGATCACTTGCGTGTTTTGGGTTTTGGTAAACCCATTTATTTCTCATAAATTACTTGCAATTTTGTTCATGTATTTTATCTTGTTATAATAGAAATATATTTCTGTAAAATTATTTTTGTGTATGACAATGTACATTTTTCACATGTTTGTAAATTGCAAGTGATTTGAATAAATATTATTATTATTAGAGGGGAGCGTGGCCGAGCGGTTAGAGCACGGGTCTCGTAATACAGAGATCGTGGGTTCGAGCCCCGGGCCGGGCGGTTTTCGTCTCCTTGTTTCCTTGGGCAAGAAACTTTACTCTACTTGCTCCGTGGTCGGACAGTCACGTAAAGCCGTGGGTCCCCTGTGCGAATGCTCCTTCATGGGGCGCTGCATACAGTGTATACCTGGTG
Source organism: Ophiothrix spiculata (assembly GCA_000969725.1). Classification (NCBI taxonomy): domain Eukaryota; kingdom Metazoa; phylum Echinodermata; class Ophiuroidea; order Amphilepidida; family Ophiotrichidae; genus Ophiothrix; species Ophiothrix spiculata. Next base: position 56,678 of record JXSR01S052602.1, read on the forward strand.
AGTCTATTATTACTAACCTTTGTGTCAGGGACTTCCATTTGAAATGGCTCTTTCAAAACCTCTCCCAAAGTTCTTTACGGGAGTAATTAGGGAGCTGTCTGGAAATGTAGATGTAAATACCATCATGCAAGGTGCTTTATTAGTTGGGCTCCCGTAAAGCATTTAAGGGGAGCAGGGTGGCTCAGTAGAGCCCACTCCCGTCATGAAAGTCCCTGGAATATACTTGCCTGTTCCCATAATATTCTGTGTACAATTTCTAATTGTTTTCTTGCAGGCGAAATGATCCAATCTCCAATGTAAGGGAAGCAGCCCAAGTAGCTCTGGAGAAGATTGGTGGAGAAGAAGCGCAGAAAGCCATGCATATTACCAAAGTACTCAGTGAGGAGATCAAAGCACTGGCTAAGAAGAATTAAGGCATCAGCTAGAGGTGTTGGTATTCATATGGTTGATATGTTTTGGTATAAAATGGGATAAATTAAACCCATATTTATTGGTTGGGCTATGAATTGGATGAGTCTCAGTCAAACCCTATTTTAAAAGTCATAATGAGATTAATAAATATCCAATTTTGACATTTTCATGTTTTGGATCCAATATTTTCCCACACTTATGATTCAAACCAGGGTATTTGGAGATGTTGTGCATGGATCAAATCTGGTTCCTCACATTTCTACATATCATTTGTACCCTCAAATTCATCCTGAAAGGGGAGAGGGCATCGACTGTAGGCAACCTAAGTACTCAGTCACACATCACAGTATAGAGCTGAAACGTACGAATAATGTACAAAAGTTTCTATAGAGTGTCCCTCGTACACGACTGAACATATGTGCCAAATGGTCCACCACTGTATGGATAACAAATTATATGTATACATTGTGGACACAATGTATAAAGCAAAGCAATAGTGGGATTATAAGTACGTTAGGCGTACATTTGGTGCTGTACGAAAATGTGTGACATAGTCCTCGAGGGCTCAAACCAGGGTACTCATTGAAGACATGAAAGTGCTGACTCAGGGAAATTAAAGATATCATTCGGAGAAGTTGGTATTCATATTGGTGAGATATGGATCAAATCCAATTCCACACATTGTTGTCAAATCTGTAGACAACCTGTGTGCAGCTTGCGCAACAGTTATGGACTAAACTTTATATCTGAATGACAGATATTTCACCAGTTTATTTTAAACCAGATTGGACTGCAGTGACAAAAAACCAATACACAGAAAACCTTGGAGCACGGCCGCAATCTGGCCACAGCCTTGATTTTCCAAAATGGCGACCGTATATAGGCTTGATTTTCACCTCAAGATTATTGTAAAATATTCATTACATATCCTGAAATTATTTAAAGGTGCGTAATTAAACCTACAGTTGTTATTTTGGAAAATCATGGATGGCCAGGTTTCGACTAGCCACACAAAGTTGTGGTCTAGTTGTGCTCCAGCGCTATACAATATTTCATTTTGAATGGTCCATTTTTGTATTCCAATCAATCGATCGATCAATCAAGTCAATAATTTTTCCATCAAAAATACATAAATAACAAACACAATGTAATATTTTTTAAACACACTCGCTGCTATTTAACCCTTGAAATTTATGTTGAATTAAAAACTTAGACCCAGTAAATTGTACATTTGGACCTTGTATGTATATGAATAAGTCTGCTGGGAATTCTTGATCATATGAGAGAATCTGATATAGAATTAGGAGTATCATTTCAGTGGTGAATTACTATGCATTATTACTCGAGTGCCATTGACATTTTATGATTGGACATGCATTTCTTATACAAACTGTTTTACATTAAAATGCGCTTATCTCACTTGACCACATAGTCTACTTAAAAGGGGTTGTGAATCACATACATATAATAGGTCAGCGCAGAAAATGCTTCAACTCAAGACTTCCACATTGCATGTAGATTTAATAGTTTTGTTGCAAAAAAATGTGCACTTATATGTACCATATCTAGATTTCCGTGTTAGCATTCTGCCAAACGATTGGTGTTATTGTTAAAGTTTGGGTTATTGTCAATTTTGTCAGTTTCAAAAACTTTCAATTTTCATATCAGAAATTTATGGCGCATCCGACGGTTCATATCACAGGAGGCCTGTCACAGTGCTGTCCGAGCGTTTGTCCTGTCCCGCATTGACTATGCCAATTCGCTCATGTACAATGTGTGCTCTAGATCTAAAGATCTTATGCGATTGCAGCATCTTCAAAATAAAACCGCTCGGCTTGTCTTTGCGTGTGGACGGGACAGTCGCTCGGCAGACCTGCTTGCATCCCTCCACTGGCTCCCCGTTTAAGATAGGATTTATTTCAAAATTGCTTTGTGTGTGTATAAGTGTATTAACAGCATTACACCATCGTATTTAGCTGAATTTGTTTCATTACAGCGTGTTAAAAATACATCTGAATGCAGGTGACGACTCAGCTCTTTCTCAGATTCAACCCAGCTGTACTTTCCACGGTCTCATAAACGAGCTGGGGATTTTTTGTTTCATGTTGCGGCTGCTAAATTGTGGAATAAGCTCCCTGCTAATCTGAGAGAGTCTGTATCGATGCCTGCTTCCAGGCGTGCACTTAAAACTCACCTCTTTTCTGTATAATTTTTGGTATATTTTTGTTGTGTATATTTTTTTCAGCACTGTGTTCTTTGTAGAGCGCTTTATAAATGCTTTGTAATAATAATAATTGACAAGAAAGAGGGGTGCATCAGGATTCAGAAAGCACCCAATCAATCTATGACCTTAATGAAATGTAGCTCATAGCTCACCAGGTATACACTGTATGTTGCGCCTTAAGGAGGAACATTCACACAGGGGATAATAGTTTAACATGATTTTTCCCTGACCATATCGCAATTAGTTTCTTGCCCAAGGAAACAAGGAGACAGGACTTGAAACTGAAACCTTTGTTATTATACGAGTTCTGTGTCCTATCCGCTCTACCATGCCCCAATTAACTTGATTATACAATTTCATTGGCTTACATTATTCTAAGCTTTAAGTTAAGAATTTTTTATTGTAAAATTGATTAAATCTCCTTTTTTATAATGCATTGGTCGTGTACAAGACAGTAGAAGTCTTTAGCAGAGGGTACGTCTATGCTGATTTTGCATTACTAACATTCGTTTTTTGTCTCGCCTGAAATTTTTTCAGAAGAGACATATATACCATTCCTTAAAACTGTCTGCCGTCCACATTTCTTGTCCGGAGCAAATCTCGGAAACCGTATGCCCTATGTTGATGATATTTGCTGAGTGGGTAGGGTTTGAGCTGAACTGGCGCTGCGTACAATTTGAATGCAAACTATGCATATGAAGTACCTAATTTGCATAATTTATGCGTGATTTGGTATTTTAAAGTTTATCTCCTAAACCGTAAGGGCTATGGTAATGAAACTTGGTGACATGAAGGGGTTCGGGATTAGCACACGCGCCGCGCCTTTTTGGGGGGTGCGGTGAAGTTCATTCAAGGTCAAAAGGTCATCTGAGGTCAAATTTCCAAAATTGTTCAAAAAGTTGACATGAGGTCATCCGAGGTCATTTTGAGGTCAAGCTCATAACTCATTAACCCCTGACCCCACATGGAGACCACAGAAAGTACTTGACCCAAGGTCAAGGTCATCTGAGGTCAAATTTCCAAAATTGTTCAAAAAGTTGACATGAGGTCATCCGAGGTCAAGCTCATAACTCATGAACACTTGACCCCACATGGATTAAACTTAGACCATAGAAAGTACTTGACCCAACGTTAAGGTCAAAAGGTCATCTGGGGTCAAATTTCCAAAATTGTTCAAAAAGTTGACCTGAGGTCATCCAAGGTCATTTTGAGGTCAAGGTCATAACTCATGAACCCCTGACTTAGACCATAGTGCTT
>JXSR01S052639.1:0-10833 GCA_000969725.1 Ophiothrix spiculata
TTATTTTTGGGTCGACCAAAACGAAAATTTTTCCTCCAAAAGGTCCACTTTTTGAAAATTCGCACCCCCCCTTGAAAAAATCCTGGCTACGGGCCTACTTGTGATCAAATAAAACTGTATCAGATAAGACTGTATCAGATCAAAGTAGGTCAGGTTACGGAATATCCCGTAAGTATTGTCTGCTTGTCAGGTATCGAGAAATCGCTAACACAATTTGGGGAGAACAGTATAGTATACCCATAAAACCATTTTATTACTGCATGTTTAATTCGATATTTTTAGTGCTGTAAACCGATTATAGTGGCCATTTTGGGCCAATGTTCATCGGCTTCGTTTTAGACCTCATTTTGAAATTGAGATTGTTATTTCATAATGTACATTTAAACCATATGATGGTGAGCATTGAATAAGGCTACATTATTCGGACTGAACAAAGTTAAGAGCTTTTTGACCAAATGTCATTACCGTGTTATCTATTTTTTATATAATAATTATCGTCATTTTTAAAAAGGTTTACGGTATGTTAAAATGCTTGTTACGACAGAGGCCGCCAGTTTGCTGACTGCTGAGTCAGTCGGGGAAAGGCCCATTCGGGGATCTTGACAATAAAAAAGATGGAAAAGAAAGGAGAGGACATTTGCGAAAATTGGCATTTGGTGAGAGTAAACTTAATTTGTGTGGTGAGAGAACAGACAACTGCACAAAATACTGGGTCTGGGTGACAGTGATGCTAATGGATGGATCTTTTGAGTCTATATTTCATTGTTTCAAGAAATCCAATCATAAACTTAACGAGTACGAGGCTACATAACGACGTCAAGCATAATTTCCCTCTTCAATCTTTTTCAGTTGCACGAAAAAAAGTCTAGTTTGGGAAACTGTAATGAAAATCCCTCATAATATATAATAGAGGAGTTCAAAATACCAAACCCTGACGATCTTTATAGTAAGAAGGTCACACCCTAAAAGTTTTGACTCGCTTTAATACCATTCCAAAAATCTATTACACATGTTTAAGGGCGGGCACGTTTTATTTCATATCAAATCAGTTCTAGCATCAATTTACCCTAAGGCGTGACTCGTCATCAGTTAGAATCATTAGCAGAAACAAAACAACGAAGACAAAATTCTTCAATTATTATTTTACCTTTTTTTCGATTCAATTTCATTTAATTTAGTTTTTATCATTCATATACAGCATTGAAATTTGTTGTTTATTATTGTTAATATCATATGTTCCCAAGTGTTTCCGATGTCATATTTCAATTTAGGATAAATCGGGAATGCATGGCGGCGCGATTGGCGGTAATTGCTTACTAGGCATTCTTTTCCATGCTTCCTTCGCGCCATTTTTCTCTAACACATCACGTGCGTTCTGCTAAACTGATCGAAATTTGAGTGTAATGAACAAAATTAATCACAATTAGGGCAAGATTCATTGGCAGCAACTAAATTGTGCTAACGTTTGCCATAAGATTTAATCATGAGGAATTATTTCAATGCGGAGATGACATGCGAACGACCAAGTTAGGGTACGCGTCTAAGCGTAAGTATCTTTTAATTTAAACCTTTCTGATCCCTGAAAGATAGCTTAGTACATGGGTTGAAAGTTGACCCGCAAATGTATCAGATATTGATAATACAAACGACTTTATATAATAAACTGGCTTGTAAAATTGTTACTTTTTATTAGAAAAAGCTCAAATAAATCAATGGTATGAATATCAGAACAAACTCATACCGTGCATAATTAACAGGAATCATTAAAAAAACCGACAGAAAATACCTCAGCTGGATACAGCCGGAAAGCTATCGTTGTGATTATTGATTTCTCATTTTGAGCCTATTCTGATAAAACTTGCAAGGGTCAGTTTTTCGATTTTTTTGAAATATCGCTGGTTTTAATAGCAGGACAAGAGTAAATAAATAAAAGTCCGATGTCTTTGAAATATGCTAAATATATTTTGATCCATATATCAAAATCAATCTTAATTAACAATTTTATTAAAAGTAGCAAGATGATTGTTTACTTATTTAGAAACAAGGGATGATTTGTACTTGTGTCAAACCATGGAAATGGTCAAACAGAAAGCATTTAGTTTCTAAAAAGGGGTGGTTAGAACAATTTTATAGCAATTATTGAAGTTAGTTAGGACCTCTATTTCACAATACTAGTATAAAATCTTGAATAGACAGGGTGTCCAAAAAATTAACGACACATTTTTAAGTGGCAATAACTTTAAATGAAATTCGCATTGCAGCTAGAGACAAATGTTCAGATAGAAGAGACTTGTAGAATTATTTTGGCACTAAAATTGATACAATTACTCATTAATCAGTTTTGATTGTAAATTACGTAAAACGTAATGAGCCCACTTTTCACATAGAGAGAAATAAATAAAGTGTGACACACATGTTGATAAATGGTTGAAAACAGAAGGAACATCCCAGCAAACACAAAACGTGTCTGAAACGTTTCCGAAACGTTTTGGAAAGGTTCTTAATTGGTTACAGTCGTTTTGTTTTTATCAAACCTTTTTGAAACGTTCTGAACTGGTAAAAAGATAACTTGGGTTAAACAAAAACGTTTTAGAAACGTTCAAAAAAACCCGATAACGTTAATTAAACGTTTTTTAAACAGTTTTGTAACGTTATGTTTAAACGTTTTTTAACGGGAAAAAAACTCCACACTTTCACGTTTTTGCAACGTTTTTTTGGAAACATTTTCTTACCCAAAATGAAACCGTTTTTTAACGTTCAAAAACCGTTATTTGGCTAGCTGGGATGGGTTTAATAATGTTAACCAACTTGAAACTAAAAATGCTTTATTAAAGTTTTGTCCTAATAATTACATAATGCTTTTTTGAAGATGTTTTTCTTTTGTCAAAGTTTTTTTTTCAAAACCATACATGCTATAATTGCCTTGATACTTCGCATGCACTTTCATAAGATATGTATCTAAAGCATTACAGAGAGAAAATTTCAGATTTTGCTCTAGAAATGGGACCAACGACCTTGCCGTAAAGTGACTTTTTCGCTATAATTGGACAAAAATGTGTTGTTAAACTTTTTCGAAAAAGAAAATTCAAAAAATCCCTTTGTTATTCTTTACTACATGTATCAGGAAAGTGCATTCAAATTGTTATGGCAATAGCATGCACGGTTACGGAAATAATTGCGCGCAAGTTGAAAAGTTGGCGAAAACGACATATAAATTAATGGCAAATTCGTCCACTTGGAGTCATCTTAACCCAACTGCTAGGTTCAGAAATAATACAGATTCAATGAAATACTACTTCTAAGCTTTACATAGGGCAAAAATTCATTTAAATCAATTTGATGACCAATTTTGTTAAAACATCGAAAACAATAAAATGCATAAGGAACACTATACATGTGTTAGTATAATAGGGAAAATTTGACTTTTCTGCGATTCACGTCAACATTCAATTTGACCAATCATAACTTTTGAACCGGTGTAATGAACTACAGCGTCCGTGTGACTGAGCGTCCTAGGTATGATTCAATTGTGTAGAACGTACTTGTACATGTGCGATCAATAAACCATTGATCGCGACTTATTCCGTGTAGTTCAATTAGACCCGGACTCCTGGTTTTGGAGGACACTCAGTCTCATTACACCGGATTAAAAAATGGAGTCGAATTATCTTTTTGTAAACTAAAAAGTAAATTGAAGCTGGAATTTCAAAAAGGTAGTGACACTAATTTCATCAAAAAGTGCATTTTTTCCAAAATTGGGTGTGGGGCATCCCCTTAAATGTTCATAATGTTTCTCAGTCATTTGTCAGAAATATGGTGTCAAATGAACCCTGAAATTCCAGTGCATACACAAGATCAGGATCTTATAATTATTTTTGCGCGCTCCATATTGACACACGAGCCATTTTTTCCAGGTGAGGCGATACTCTTTTGGGAGTCTTTAATTATGACTTAATAATTGTCTTTTTGTAAATACCTTTGTCAATATAGGTCGCATAAGACTATTATCTCAAACATTGACTTATTTTCACACTTTTTTATTCAGTGAACCCTTGATTAATGCGATGGACTGATTGGAATACGGTACAAGGTTCTTTAGGTGTCACTGTACTCAATTTGGGAAAACGGTTTCCTTGTTACATCGGATCATTTTGAACTATATCATATGTTTCCTGTGAACTTGATGGCCAATTTCTAACCTCAGCGCTCCCTTCCAGAAGGCATCGCAGGCATGAAAGCTGTTTGAAAGTGTTGCCACGAAACTTTCACGCCTGCTCTTCGCAAGCGAGTCGCATACATAGCGCCATCATCTCTGAGAATATCATAACCGCCTGTCACTATCAACGTAGGAGGATGGCGAGAGGAAACGTTTTCTTTAACTAGGCAAAAACGTAATAGTCACGTGCCAAGCCGGGAAATTCAATTCTTCTTCCCGCTGATTTTAGTGCAAAGAACCCGCTCACTACTCACAATAAATCACTATTTTTGTGAAAATAAAGAATAGTTGTAATTGATTAAATTCATGAATGTCAATATAAAACTCATATCTAACACAAAATATAAAGTAGAAGTTAAGTTATGAATTTTATCATATAAGCGAAAAAAGAGAGATTTTTGGACTGAAAAGTTTTTCGGAAAAAAACTGAACATTTTCACTCATAAATATCACATTTTCACCTCGGAGAATTCTCCTTTTCGACATCTGAATATACCTATGTGTACTCAAGAGCCTTGGGAATCCTAAAGCCGTCTAAACGGTTGTACATTTATATGGAAGTATATTAATTAATTTTTTCAAAAAAAGTTGCTAAATTACAAATGGCCCATCTACAATGTGCAAAATATAAGCTAACGGCCGTACATATGTGCTGCGTAAGTTCTATGGCAATGTCACATGTAACATATACAGGTTAATTAGATGCACGATGTTTTGAGACATATTAAATGAGATGGCATGTTTTTCACCTGGCGGCACGTGTTAATAGCTAGCCAATGGCGAAAGCAGAAACACTTTTCGACTACCGATTCATGTAATGGTGTCATAAAATAATTAATTTGAGCCTTTTTACATGGCCAATCTACCGTTTAGTAGCTGTACAATTCAGATAAACTCTTGGGATAATTTAGTTAAATTTTGGAAGTAAACAATGTAATTTTCGAGCTGCATTTGAATTTTAGACTTGGTGACAATGAGTGAAAAATTTCCGAGTTTTTTTAATAGACTTTTTAGTCAAGAATTTATTTTTAAATCTGCTTGTTCTCATTAATCTGTTTTTGTCAGAACCTGTAGTTAATACATGTGTCAGACAAATGTTTAATATCAATATTCCTCCGTATGAATTATTATGACTATCGTTAATAACGTGATAATTAGTGTATTCCTTTATCTGGGTAAATTTGCTTTTCTCATTATTTATTTTTGAAACCTATCCAGTCCCTTACTTTGACCTTCCCTGGTTGGCGCATGACTTTTGCGTTATTGCCTTGTTAACGTTTTCTTCCATAAAGGGAGAAAATTTCGGATCCAAGAACAAATGCATTACCGTATTTGTTCAACAATCTCATCATAATATAAAAACAATATGTGACCGTCCAGCCCAAACAGCAGTAAATGCCAGCTCTTGTCATTTTCACTTTTTTCACCATGCTTTAAGGATTAAAATGACACCTTATATTGAAGTTCACACGATTTCCAGGAGTCAAGTTATGGTCCGTCAAAGGTTGTCAGGGAGTAAAACGTATAACTGTCATTTTCACTTTTTTCACCATGCTTTAAGGATTAAAATGACACCTTAATGAAGTTCACACGATTTCCAGAAGTAAGCCTTATATTTCCTGTTGATCGTCTTAAGAATATGCCAATTTATTTCACATTTCCTATAATTTTCTTAAAATAAAACTTTGCTGGTATTTTGTAGTAAGCATTAGGATTGTGAATCTGTCAAAAAATCAATTTCGGCAAATTATGACCTTGACATGTATTTTCACCTGTACCTCAAAATGAAATTTCTGGCATTTACTGCTCATACGAGCTGGACGGTAACATGATACATAAAAAAAGACAGATCATACCAATTAGAAATAGCAGCGGTATAGAACGCGTTTTTTAAGTTCTATTTGTTAAATAGTATTATTTTTGTTGCTTTGCTTCAGGGAGGTTGATTTAAGAAAATGTTTATTTAAAACCATGCCAAAATTTTGACATTTCACTGATTATTAAAAAGATATGACTACATGACTAAAATTGATGACAATGCATGTACCTCAATCTCTGGTAAATTTGATAATTACCTTTTTAAAATTAGAGGTAATTATAGCTGCTTTATCACATTTATTCGAGTTTATTCCATATAAACACCTCACAAAAGATAAGTAGACAGTCAGTCTGATGCCCATAAATCCAAGAATGAGTCCTCAAATTCCATCAATATTGACATATATGAAATATATGCAATCTCAGCTAAATTTTGACTCTAAAATGTGACATAAAAATCATTACCATCATTCTACACCAGCCGTTTGAAAAATACAGCTCGGTTTTCATTTCTCATATTTTGAGTGTACCCGCAGTGTTATAGTGCATCACTATAATGCTTCTAGTGGAATCGATAGATGATCGTAGTTTTTAATATTGCGTAGAGTACAGATATGTTATTGTCTAGTGCGTGTCAGTCTTAATTATTTTACCAACTTAGACACCTGTTTATTTATTTTTGTTGATGAAATTGGTTTGACTTTATTTTCTTTTTGTCAAGTTGCTATAATTGTAGGCCAAAAAGCCTTATCTTGATTTTCTTAGATTATACACATAAGTTAAAATAACTTTTTTAAATAAAGCATTTTTACTTTAGCATTCATAATGCCAAAACATAAGTTCATGTAAGATGTATGACATGCATTTTGAACTTGAATTTTGGAATTATCAATTTTCGATATATACAAGCCCCTTTATTTTCCCTCTTAGAGCAATTGAGAGAACCATCACGATGTGCATTCAACAACTCTGCTATGTCTTTTCTTCTGACCATCTCACAGATCAACAAGAAGAAAAGTGTACACTTAGCAGGTTATTGATTTTCCTCGCATTTTAACTTGACTTTCTTGGTCATGCAGAACGAATAGAAATTGAAATCTCCGCACATTTTATTATGCTGTAAACAACTTTTTCTAGGCGGTGCATTAAGTGTGAGTAGAGCTGAACCATTAATTGTGTATTGTGTGTATTACCCTATGTGAGAAATGAAAACTGATATCAAAATTTCAAATGGTTGGTGTAAAAGAATGGTAACGGTTTTAATCAATATTTAGCTGAGATTACTAATTTTTCATAGTAGGGGAGGGTGGGGTGGGTTGGCCCCCCTTTTGTTTGGACGCCCCTGTATTGGAGAGGTTAAGGTCTAGACCCGGGGTCTAGAATATTTTCCTGTTAACACAAGATAGATATGTACCCAAGCTTTGTTTTATGTGAATACTAAGACTCTGCGGCTTATCGTATTTAAATAATTAAAAACTAAAAAATGTTGTCAATAGGGCAAACTTACCCCGCATGCGGGGTAAGTTGGCCCACCCAGTGGGGTGAGTTGGCGCCATTTACAAAAAAGAGTCGTACTCATTTTACCGTGACACATTTCATACATTATGTTTTTTTAAGTGAAGCACGGGAATGTTCTGCATACATAAATGTCCTTTTGAGATGAAATGCCATAATAAATTAATACAATGTCGATCTTTTAAAAAGATACGTTGTGACCTAGCAATATATGCAATATAGGCCTACCAGTGTCATTTAAGACTCCTTGCGTTTTGTTATACGCATCTATTTACTTGTTTAGAATTAAAATCGTGTTAAAACGTCATAAATGTTATTGTGCTAGAGTCTGAGTAGGTTATCATACCATCTTGGGCAAATTCGCCATAGGGCCAACTTACCCCATATGGTAGGGGGCCAACTCGCCCCGTAGTCCCAGTTTTGACTTAACCTCATGGTATACCAACAAAACAAAGGATAAAGTGGATTTGATCCCATGACATGTTGGACATGTACCATAGCTCGTAATCAATAATAATAACTTGGACCAGCGAAGTAATATTTTGACACTAGTACAAAATTACGTTTGCTAAAAAAGTTTACTTAGGTAACTCAAAAACTCGTTTTACTGATAACTCACACAAAGAGATGAGCTGGGTCTTGTAAATTTTATGGTAAATTTGATGCATTATATATGACCAAAAATCACCAGTAACATAATTCTTTCTAGGTCACGTGAGCAGAAACTCGTGGTGGGCAAACCCATCCCGAGGGCCAACCCACCCCACCTTCCCCTATTGATGGAATTTGAGGGCTCATTCTTAGATTTATGGGGATCAGACTGACTGTCTACTTATCTTTTGTGAGATGTTTATTATCTATAAAATCAGACTAAAATTATGAAATGGATTGATGAAAAGATGTGACAAAAATTGATACATAAAATTGATACATTATCATTCGTCACTCGTCACATGATGTGACAAATTCACATTTTACGTGCCCACATTACAGAGACGATAATCAAGAATACAAAAGCAGTCTATCATTACCTGGTATATCTAAGTGCATTGCTACCATTCTGATTACAAAAAGTGATGTTATTTATCGGTATCAGTATCCTTATCGCTATCTGTTAAGGCTGACCTCTTGTTTCGTTTTTGTTTTTTGGTCGAGATTATGGCCAAAGGTTGGACAACATATTATTAGGCCAGAATGTATACTGTCTATACCCGGGTATTTATTTTTGTTGCTTGAACCTACAAAGCTCATAGGCTATAGCCTCCAAATACTTAACTGTTATTATCATTATATGTTTCAAGTATGTACTCGATCTTGAAATACTATTTCATTGTTATGTAGGTAATCTCGAACTATATCATAAGTTTCCTGGTGAACTTGATGGCCAATTTCTAACCTCAGCGCTCCCTTCCAAAAGGCGTCGCAGGCATGAAAGCTGTTTTGGAAGTGTTGCCACGAAACTTTCACGCCTGCTCTTCGCAAGCGAGTCGCATACATAGCGCCATCATCTCTGAGAATATCATAACCGCCTGTCACGATCAGCGTAGGAGGATGGCGAGAGGAAACGTTTTCTTCCATAAAGGGAGAAAATTTCGGATCCAAGAATAGATGAAATATTTTTTCAGCAATCTCGTCAGAAATGTCTAACTTCTTTGTTGGTGAGTTATATTTGACAAGGGAATCATTTCTAAAATCATTTGGAAGAAGTTCACGTCCTATTATTTGTTGAAATCGATCTGATCGCTTAAAGTCATCGGGAAGATGTTTTCCTTGTAAAATCAACTCTGCAAGATCGTCACTATCTAAACCCATATACCATACCCAAAATTTAGCAACAAGTGCTTTGGTTAGGGTCCCTGAAAAGGCTGGTCCGTTTAGTGCATATGACGGCAGATTTAGGTCTAAGCCCTGCAGTAATGGATTTAGCAAAACTAACATTTTCGGTTTTTGATGTAGAGCTTCATCATTTGCAATGACATGTGCAGCAGATGCAGCCAGAACTCCTCCGGCACTGTGCCCAAACATAGCTACATTTTCAGGATCGATGTTATACAGATGTGCATGGCGTAGAACCCATCTTGTTACCTTCAAGCAGTCTTCCAAAGGTGCTGGATATCCATGTTCAGGGGCCAAACGATATCTGTAAGCATTTAAAATGATTTAAAGCTTAAAGTTATGATTTATGGATTACGAACATTTTATTCTTTGAGCCACGCTGACTCATGGTGAGTGCATGGCCGTGGAAATTTAAATACTAATATCGATCAACAAATGGATTAGAAGTACTATTAGATTCACCGTTCACGTAAATATTGACGAAATTTTGTTGATTTGTAAGAGGGAAAGCAAAAGAGAACTGTATTTATGATTTTCAATCAATTCCATGATAACATACTCGAAAAATATTGAACGAGATATTCCCTTAAAAAAATTGCGACGACGACGTCAAACTACAGAAACCTACTGTAAAATTTACTTTACAAAACAAGCGTTGAATAAATGATTCAATTTGTGGGATAGTAAACGTTCAAAAATACATGTCTTTACCGTTGAAAATACGGTAATATTTTTCAGTGTAAGTCATTTTGGTGGTTGCGTAATACTTCTCGATCATTATATCATGAGGAATTCAAAACATTAGTACTTACTCAATATAAACAACGGTAACATTGGCATTTGCAGCACATAGTCTCATCGTACCATCCCAAACATCTAAAATAGGACAAGAAATGAGTATTAAAGTATAGTTCCTATAATTGATATGCTTACGCCGTTGATGGGGTAAATTCACAGAATCGGACAGGGAATCGGAAGTATAGGCCAAGTAGGGTCATATTATCATACTTGGCCTCATTCTGAGTTCCGATTCTCCATCCGATTTTGTGGATATACCCCATCAACGGCGGGAATATGTCAATGGTCTATAATAGGGGTCTTGCGTCGCTATCTCGCGTTGAGTTTCGCCTTAAGAGAGTCTAATGCGGGGTCTAATGACAAGCCATCCCATGCCAAGATACATTTTTATACCTGATAATGATCTCTGTTGAACTTTTATCTGACATACACGTCAAGTCGACACACATAAACCATTTGTAATTTAATTTAAAACATAAAAATGTCTTTTTGAAAACAATGTATAAGAAAATATCCATAATAATTTAATTTTGGTCACACCAGCTACTCAAAAATTATATCACTCTAAAGTCCATATAGTTCTGTTCATCATCGTTGAAATTATTACGAAAGTCAATCTATTCAAACCAGAGATATCGTTGATTTTATCA
>JXSR01S052646.1:53728-64018 GCA_000969725.1 Ophiothrix spiculata
CCAAGCTATGTTTTATGTAAATACTAAGACTCTGCGGCTTATCGTATTTAAATAATTAAAGAAATAAAAAATGTTGTCAATAGGGCCAACTTACCCCGCATGCATCATGCGGGGTGAGTTGGCCCACCCAGTGGGGTGAGTTGGCCCCATTTAAAAAAAAGAATCGTACTCATTTTACCGTGACACATTTCATACATTATGTTTTTATAAGTGAAGCACGGGAATGTTCTGCATACAAAATGACCTTTTGAGATAAATGCCATAATAAATTAATACAATATCGATCTTTTAAAAAGATACGTTGTGACCTACAGTGTTATCTGCAAGCAATATATGCAATTTTCCAGTTTTGACTTAACCTCACGGTATATCAACAAAGGATAAAGTGGATTTGATCCCATGACATGTTGGACATGTATCATAGCTCGTAATCAATAATAATAACTTGGACCAGCGAAGTAATTTCTTGACACTAGCACAAAATTACGTTTGCTAAAAAAATTTACTTTGGTAACTCAAAAACTCGTTTTACTGATAACTCATGAGCTGGGTTTTGTAAATTTTATGGTTAATTTGATGCATTATATATGACCACAAATCACCAGTAACATAATTCTCCCTAGGTCACGTGAGCAGAAACTCGTGGTGGGCCAACTCACCTCGAGGGCCAACTAACCCCACCTTCCCCTATATTTTATACAGGCACGGCGAGCTGTACGGGTTTTTTTCTCGAATAGTGCCCTCCTATGTGACCCGGTAGCATCAAATTCACGTGTTCGATTCAATCTATACGCGTGCCCTGGTGAAATCACGGTGCACCGTATACCCGAATAGTATAGTTCTACGTGATCGCAGCCTAATGCTTTCAACAACTTGTCCTATCATTTGAAAATACATTGGAATAATTTTGTATAACGAACACTTGTACCGAATATTTAGAAGCCTGATGTCCCTGGGAAGCAAATAGACCACTTTCGTATGTCCCATAATGCATCTTGAAAGTACCACAAATACGGGACCTTGTGACGTATCTTGCTCAGTCTATACCATATTTGAAGTTCTGCACATTGCGCACAACTCAACTGCGCAATATACGTCACAAGGTCCCGTATTTGTGGTACTTTCAAGATGCATTAAGGGACATACGAAAGTCGTCTATCAACAAATGTGATGACTCCCCCCGAAAAGGGGGACTTTGCGACAGAACACTTTTCGAGAAACTTGTTAAAATAGGCAGCAAAAAATGAAGAAAATTATAAGAATTTCCAGCAGATTTTCTATTGTATAATATTTGATTGCTTTGATCAATTTAAACAAGTAAGGTGTCATTTTAAAGCTTAGGGTGGATTCATACTGTCATACATAATCGGTACCGAATGTTTACTTGTGACGTCAAACTCATTCGACACCGAATGAAACTGGATGACCAAGCCGAGTTGAAACGGATTAAATCATGGCCCGCTTGACAACACTATTCAGCACGTATGAATATATCTTTCTCCGGTTCATACTTTTTATTCGATGCCGAATATATTTTGACGTCACAAATATACATTCGGTACCGAATGTATGAGAGTATGAATCCACCCTTCGAAAATGCTTTAACAGATGCAATGATACAATCAAAATTGTTATCATTTTCAAAGTTTACCCTTTCGGGGTGAGCCATCACAAATATGGGTTGCAATTAAATAAAGGAAAATACGATTAAGAAACGGTAATATAATTATCATTATTGATATTTGTTAGACTGATTTTCTGCTACATGTAGTTTGTTGCTCAATATTACAATGTCGATGACATTATTGAAGAAACCTGGTACGCATCTCAGTAATCATGGTAATTAATACCTGTAAAAGTATGAAAAAAATATTACTTAATGTTATCAACTATAATTGCGTGGTTTGTAATTTTCTTTTTCGATAGTAATTTTTAATGTCGTGGGGCTGTGTCATAAATGGTCATGATTTTTGAGGTGGGGCCCATTTGTGTTACATCTCATTCACCTCATCCATACCGCACTCCGTCCTTGTAATCGTTGATTAGACATGTTAGAGTTAATAAATACCTTTATTTGTCAATTATTTTTAATTGTTTTTATAGACTAATACATTATCTTCAAAAGCATACCAAACTTATGACATTTCATCCGATTATTGAAAAGTTGTGACAAAATTTGACGCACACTGTACATATCTCATCCACACTAACCACATTTATGCCTGTTTGCATCTCTGGCTAAATTAGCTTATTGACTTGAACTTTTTATTAGCGTTAATTATCAGCTTTATTCGGGTTAATTCCAACTTGTTTTGATGAACAATAACTAGCCTTTAAAATCATATAAGATTTATGACACTACAATGGATTTTTAAGAAGATATGACAGAACAACTTATGCACAATTTTCATGATGCCTCAATCTCACCCGCCTCCACCCCTGGCTAAGTAGCTTCAACGGATCATTAAGCTTAATTAATCACTTCATTTGGGTTCTATTCTTAATTCTTGAAAGTCAAATAAATTGTCTTTAAAATCATGACAATCTCCAAAATTATGACATTTCATTTGATTGTTGAAAAGATATGACAAAAATTGATGCATAAATCACTCTACATGTATCCACCTTACGAATCCACCTTTAATGGGTGCCCACATTAAAAAGCATGACCAAATGTACATTAATGTACCGCTATTCTATTTCTAATAAGTTCACTGAACAATATTTTACCGGAAAATATCTGTCAATTCTATTTGCCAACATTTTACCGTTATATTTACAGGTCCATGGAAAATTAAAGCAGTCGGTAAAATGTCTGCGTTAAAAAGTCTTTTATTATTATGCCCTGAGCGGGATTCGATCCAGGAGCACTCCGTCATTTTGTATTAAAGCAGATCCTTTGATACCTTGTACAGCGCGCTTTATCATTGATCGTGGTGAGTGAATGGGGAATTTTAAACACTTATCGATCAGCAAATGGATTGGATTTGTAAGAGGAAAGTAAAAGAGAACTGTATTTTTGATTTTCAATTAATTTCCATGGCAGCATATTACTCGAAAAATATTGAACGAGGTATTCCCGTTAAAAAAATGCGATGACATCAAACTATACGAAAACTTGCCGTAATTTGTCTTTAATTGTTTTCATGGGATTTAACCGTGAAAAATTCATGTTTTTAACCGTAAGAATACGGGAACATTTTTCAGTGTCTTTATAGTTTACTGACGGAGATAGTCACAATGTACTAGATTTAGGCAATATAGGGTTTCTAAACGTAGATTTGATTCAAGTTGTGCTGCTTTTGTCTGAGCTAAGCTCAATGGCCCGTATTCACAAAACGGGAATAACTGTATTCCAAGAATAACTTTTTATTTCTTCCATTGGTGAGGCCATATTATTGAAATCTCAGATGCTGAATAGAGCTATTCCACTGACTAGTTACCCTAAGCTGTATAAAATCCAACTTTAATTTAGCTCATGGCTCTGAACATATTTCAAATACGAAAAATCCAGGAATAAAGGTTTGCGAATACGGGCCATTGTAAATTTCAGCTGTTCTTATTGTAAATGTCATCTAATTTAAATTTGGTTTTAGACATTTTCATAGTCACTATACTAGGCCCACAAAATAAAAACTCCAAAATAGAGAAGGCCAACAAGTTACAAACCGTACACATGACCACTGAAAACGTCAACAATTTAACAGCTGCAACCCCTTAAACATGTTAAAATGGACTCATAATACTCAAATTTCTCATACTACTATGACTATAGTACCACAACCCTGCCCTATTAGCCTCTAACTTCCCCCTTATACTTGTTATAACTATTATACACTCTAAGAAATTTCCCGTAAATTTTACGGTAAAATCCCTGGCAATTCGGTTGCCAACACTTTACCGTAAAATTTACAACTTTGTCGTAAATTATTATACGGTATTCTACTGTATTTTTACATGTGGCTGTTTATTTTACTGTATTTTACCGTTAAATCATATTTTTTTTATGGACCTCTCCTACCTGTTTCAAAGCACATGTGGATTTTGACACCAGTTTCAACTTAAAATCGGATGATTTTTAGTGTTAAGGTGTTTGGTCCATGAGAGATCCGCTCGAGCAATTTTAGTATAAATCGGCATGAATGATATTTTATCGATGTAGAACCGATTTTTAAAATAAAAATTGGGGGTCACGGGACTCGTTTTTGCATTGGAGGTTTTGGGGGACAAATTAGTACAGGGGTCTATGGGAAATGTGGCAAAAGTGAAATTATTTAGTGTTGATTCAAAAAATCTGCTCGAGTAATTTTGTTAATTTTTTTATAAAAGTTGCGCACAAGTATGTTCTTTCAAATAAAAAAATAAAAATTGGGGGTCACGGACCTAATTTTCCAGAAAAATACTAAAATATGGCTATTTTTAGCTTTAAAACACTACTCAGAGAATATGCGCATGCGTATTGCGGGACTTACCAACTCGGAAACTGGCGCGTACTGGTACGCGTGAACGGCGCGTGGACCAAACACCTTAAAATAAGCATCCCTAGCCATTCTCAAGTACAAGGCATGTTTGCATATTGCCAGACCAAGGGAAAATATGCATCCTTAGTACAATAACTACAGATATATTTTATATTTAGTATATATTTTCTGTGGTGTCAAATTGTCTTTTTTGCTATTAATTTACGGAACTTCCCCGTTTTTTCCACATATTTACGGTAAAATCCCGTAAAAAGACGTCAAATTTACGTTTTGTCCGTAAATATTTTCTTACGGGAATTCACCGTTAAAAAATACTGGTTTTCTACCGTAAAAATACGGTCATTTCTTAGAGTGTATCCTGCAAAACCATAAATAAGGTCATATCATATGTACTCTATTGTTTAATAAATGTTTACCCTCGTCCACCTAAACTATTTTCTAGTCACCTAAGGGGGGGGGGGTACCCCTTGTGAAAATGAAATTGACGTGCCAAAAGTGTAGGTGAGTGTATATGGTCTCCTCTTTCCATTGATACCAAACTTATGATGAAAATCGGCTAAGGCATTAAGTAATTATGACGTCATAAAAAACTTCAGGTCGGAAAATGTCGGCGAAAATTGACAAAAATAAAAAAAAACACGCTATAAAAATTCTAAATATCGGATTTTCATCGGGTTTTTTGCTAATGAATAAAGGAAATGATAGTTCTAGCATGTTCTGTAAGTTTAAGATCCTTAGCATGCAAATAAAATATATTTTAAAATGGCGACTTTTATATGAGGGGGTGGTTACCACACACCTTACCACCGACTTTGACGGATTACCCTACCCCAATGGTACCCCCGATTTTTTCATCAAATGACCGCAAAGGATGTAAAAACAATTACTTAAATGATCCGGGGTCACTTTGTTTTGCGTTTTGGGGCAATCGGCGACAATCCGTAAGGGAGTGGGGTGGTACCCCCCCCGCACCTTCACCACCCAACCCCCATCCATTAAGGTGGACGAGGATTGAAAGTCTGTTTGGTTTCTCTTTTCTATATAGACGTGGTCAATGTATTCCCACACTACAGTTGAGCAAAACACCTTTTTCAGTCCAGTGTATTTTCGGCCAAAGTTCAAAAAATTTATGTATGTTTTAATATTTTCAAACTACATAGTAAAAATATGAAATCCTGCAAATTTCACGATTGTTGGAAAATCAGAAGTAATTAAAAAGAATAATTGAAAATCGCATATCGTCATGTTTTACCTAACATGAAATCAGTGGCGACACATGGTCAACCAGATTTACGCCCGAGGACGGCTATAATACATGTTGGGATATGACACTCTGTCATTAAAAGTGAATACCACTCATTTGCATTGACACAACAGGACACGCCTGTTGTTAGTGATCAGTGTAGATCAATTATCGCGTCTCATTTTTTAGCTGCTGTGGTTTTTGCAGTGATACGATATCGGCAAAAAATCTTCCCCTATTTAAAAGCGTTGAAATTTCATTTCGGTCTGATATCGGGTTTATTTCTAAGTTTATTAGAGTTTTACATATTCAATGTTGTTAAATCGGATGCTGTTTTAAAGAGGACTTACTAGAGATTATAAATGTTTAAGAATAATTATTCAAATACCTTTAAATAATTGGAAATGATTTTTTCTGTCTAAAAAAAGG
The DNA here is from genome assembly GCA_000969725.1 of Ophiothrix spiculata. NCBI lineage: Eukaryota > Metazoa > Echinodermata > Ophiuroidea > Amphilepidida > Ophiotrichidae > Ophiothrix > Ophiothrix spiculata. The sequence continues at coordinate 59,882 of JXSR01S052646.1, forward strand.
AAATAATATCAAATGTAGAAAGTTCACATATGACAATGACCGTATTTTGAAGAAGAGTCTTATAATGTCAACTTCAAATCATATAGATAAGTCACGCTCTAGAAATCCCAATGTTTTGTACCTTTCCACAAGACGCAAGAGTCACGCCGGCTCGATAGCAGTTATACCACGGTTAGATTATTCGGCAATCAATCAACAGCGATACGCTCAGACCATTATGACTTGCAAAGTCCCCGTATACAAGTTAGGAAGATACCAAACATTTTTCGTACACATGGTAGAGACTGATGGGGTAATCGGACTGAATGGTGGGTTTTGATTTGTGTTTGTATCATAAAAAGGATTACCAATAGGCTCAGATGATAATTGAATTGATTTATTAATAAAGCGTGAACTATAAACAAAGTAATATGCGTAGTATTTATTATATTTGTAAATTGCATTTACTTTAAGTTTACCATGATTAACATGGGTATATTTTCAATTCCTATTGTACAAATGGAATGGTCCCTGCGCATGCGCATATTACATATTTATGGACTTCGTTTTTTTCATGACAAAAAAAAAAGAAAAATGACCCTATTTCAAAAACTATTTGCTTTTTTTCAATTTTTCTTTCAGAACCGTGTTCAGAGTGTAATTATCTTTATTTTAATGTATTATTTGTCACAAGGGGTTGAATATTTCTGTTTAGCCGTGTGTCGCCATCAATCACCAATAAGTGTCAAATGAGACTTTTGCTGTTTTTGACCCCAAATTATCAAAATATCCTGAATATTTGATTTTTTTGTTTTTTTATTGTTGAGGTAGAACACCGGCTCTACAAAACATATCAAGGAAAATAAAGGTGTTTCACATTTGTTTTGCCACTTAAAATTACCCTCGGGAATTCGATTTTTACCGTTGGCGTGTTGACCATCTCTATTCTATATATGGCACTGATGGGAGCTATAGAAAATGTTGATACCATGGTTTTATATGAGACATTTATGGAACCTTGTACACAACTTGACGACGCAAATTTAGGAAACAATTTACGTGTGTTTCTATTGGGTCACGAATATTTAAAATATTACAACAATTACTTACCTTTACCAGAAACAACTGACGTCAAAGTGTATTAAGGCTTGATTCGCTTCTTCATTAGTAAGTTCCCCATTGTTTTTCATTTTATCTACAATATCCTGTGATAAGGCACATCCTATAAAAATACAGAAGAATAATGATTGTAAGTTTTTAAATCGTTGTAAAGTTGTCTTCCAGGCTGTTTGTACCCGGGGGGGGGGGAGTTCTTGTATTCTGGGGGGACCATCTCTATATCTCAAAAAGCGAGATTTTGTGACTCTTGTGACCCTTCTCTATACCATTTTTCAAATTACGGAAATGCACCCTAAAACCTTTGAGCACCCCGTATACAATTTGTCAGTAAGAACCCCAACCCCCGCGGTTTATATCGAAATTTATTCGAATATAAAACTAGACAGTTCAGTGACGTCACGATTGTGTTGAATGAAAATTTCATCACACTAACTGGTTGTCATAATGCATGAAACTAAGTTTTAAAATTGCGATTGATAGTTTTCGTTCTTTTTTGGATCTTCTTACACTGACCCTGAAATATGAAAGTCATTTGACGTTCCAATCTTGATATATTGTGTGGGCACGTGTGGTCTTGCGGAAATCGGCAGGACTCATAAACGTGAGGTTGTGAGTTCGAGCCCCGTCTCTGCCAACGTGTTGTGAACTTTAAGTTTATCACACTTGCCTCGTCGACCCAAGCGTTATATATGGGGAGTTACTAGGAATACGGACTTTGTGCGCTTGAATAGGTAGCTTGGCTTTATTCTAGTGGTAACGGAATAAATGTAAAGCGCTTTGATCAATAATTGATTGAGAAGCGCTATATAAGTAGCGACATTTATTTATTGATAAAAAGGTAACATCATGTCTTTACTTTCGCATTTTGGAACAACACACAGTGTGTCTATGGGGTTCTGTATGGCAGTGAAATGCACCGTACTTTTCTCGTTTCGTCTTTGCACCCATTTCATATATTGGGCAAAATTGGTCCTTCTCGTTGTTTGATTCACAAAATGACCCCTAATAAATGTTAATAAGAGTATTTCCAAGCTTTTAGTTTTGTTGCATCAAAAATGGCCAAGGAATTTAGAAGCTAGAGCTAGATTTTAGTTTTTAATTTATACCCTAAGAACATGTTCGATTGCAACGCAACTACCCTGCAACTTAGTCTTTTTTATATACTTTTATAATATTTTTTTTAAATTAAATAAATGATGGACAGATCGACCCAATTTTCTAGGATATTTACTTTTTCCAACCCCCTTTTTTAAACTTTTTGTGAGTTCCCCCGTTAAATTCACAACTTAAAAACCCCGGTATAACTTACGATTGAACCCCGGGATTGAACCGGCCTGTCAGAACAATTGAAAACTCTTGATGTTTGTGTACTTATTCAGTCTAGCGGTAACGACCCTCTCAATGATGAAATCACAAATGGTCTGTTTTCTTCCGTTTCTTCTTCTTTCAACTTTCTTTGACGTCTTATATCTCTGGCATACAATGACCGATTTGGACCAAACTTTTGATCCCATTTATGTCACCTGACCCCTGACCCCTAAAAGGTCACGTAGGGATCAAGAGGGCAAAAACTTGATTTTCACGAAAAAAGTTTCAACTCAAGTACGTTACAAGGTATTGGCATGGAATTTGGGGACATGAATCCTCTTGATATTGCCTACAGAAGTTATGGGGTGACAAAAATGTCCGGGGTCACTCGGGTCAAAATAGGTCAAATTATATAAAAAATCATAAAAAATCTGTAATTTCCAAGTAAAAGGTTGTAGAATTATTCTGCTTGCACAGATAGGTTGCAAAAATTTACTGAACACACGTAGGGTCAAAGTTCATAGGTCAAAGGTCAATTTTTTAAGTTTGTTCAATTTCAAAAATTGGCGTGTCAAATTGTTCGTCTTGAAGCAGCGATCAAAAGTTGCCATGGTGATCTCGTCCTACCCATCCTTAGGGGTCAAAGGTCACTCTAAAGGTCAAATTTTCAACTTTGTCCGTTTCAAAAATGAAGGTGTCAAATAGTATGTCATGAAGCAGTGATCAGAGTTGTCATGGTGACCTTCTTGTCCGACCTGATCTTAGGGGTCAAAGGTCACCTGAAAACAGGGGGGACGGATGTGACGTCATCAGATTTTGTAAGTCCTATTCAAATTAAAATTCCTTTAAAAAGGAAAGCCGGCCCAGTTACTGTAAATATTCTTTTTAGAAAATGAAAGTCATATGAAAAATCATCATCGCACTGGTAGTAAATCACATCAATTCATATTCATCTTCATCAACAATTGTTTACAAATTTAAAAATGTTAGAATTAGTGTATGCATTAGTTTAGTATACAACCCTGGGTATTATACCCCAGCCATTTTTATATAGTTAATAGCAGAGTCCGCAGTACGCAGATACCAACAGAAGTTTTTACTTTTTACTTCACCTTGTAGCTGATATTCATATGCGTATGTGAATAACGCAAAGTTACAATAGAAAAAGGTTTTACATAATAGACCTACTATGTTTATGAACAAAGAGGTATTAATGTTTTTGTCACATCAGAATCATGAATTGCTCCTTTAATAAACCTAATTTTACAAATAACTTTCAAGGACCTCCTCTCCATTTATCTTTTAACCCAATGACCCCTTAAGCCAATCATGTAGAACATTATTATTTAAGGGATAAGGACATCCATTATCGGATGGCATCAGCTAAAAAAAAATTTCAACGTTTTTGACAAGTTAGACACGTTAGGAATACGATGAGAATTCAAACATAGTAAAAAAATGTACGGAAATGTGTGATTTACCCCAATTTACGAAAACGTTGTCAGATTTGTCAATCATTTAGTGTACCGTTTCTTAGGTAACATCAACAGTAACTAAGTATTGATTTTCACCGTGATCTTTGCTTTGTGTTGATGCAGTGCATTAGGCTACATGTATATATAGTTAAATATCAACAGGAGCGGGGGTAACCACACGTTTATATTTTGGGTTGGTTAAATACAGATTATACAGATTTCGTATAACAGATAAATGGGTCCAATTGTAATTTTT
>JXSR01S052652.1:4801-21487 GCA_000969725.1 Ophiothrix spiculata
AGGTCTGTGGTCGAGGGCGCTACGTCTCCGGCGTCCTGGGCGGGACGAGGAGATTTGCGGCCGTCGGCTGACATGGCAGACCTAGCTGCAGTGTAGAAATCATTTGACAATCACATGTCAATACGGATTCTCATACTTCCCTTATTTTTCTCTAATTTGCATACACACCATCTAACATAACCCTACCAAATAATAAACTTAATCCTGATACTCTAGAAAATCGTCTCCCTGGTGATCATACATAAACAAGTTGCACTACAGATTTCAATGGGAGAATTTGATGTCATTTTGAACCACCACATAGGGCATTTTGGGGTAATCAAAACAAGCTGCTTTGCCACTGACAAATAGCGCAGAAAGAGATACTGTGATAAATTTGCAAATGACTTGATTCACTGATATGGAATGATGGAGTTCCATGGTGGTCCAACGCTTTACACAGAGAGCGGTGTGCAATGCCTGAAATCTCCCTTTTACATCTTTATCCAGTAAGGTTATTTCATTGCAAATGTCACAAATGTTAGATCTATCTATATCTACAAAAATAGAATTACATTTTATAATAATAAGTCATGCAAAAGCAAATATAAAAATAATGTTTCCTGTATATGACTGAATGGGATCATGGTATCATAGTTCAAGTTGATAACCACTAAGGCTGCGATCACATAGAAATATACGGCATCAGCTATTCGATGGCTATATCTTAGGCCTAAAAAAAAACCTTGTTGACTTGCCCTTTGCGACCGACCCAAAATTTGCAAAAATTAGGGTCGCCCTTTTTTTTTTGGTGAACTTTTGCCTATCTCAACAGTACATTTGATAAAAATGTCATGATATTTGGATTGAATATGCCTCAATATTCACAAATTGTAATATATTTGCATGAAACAAACATCTATCTTGAATAAATATAGCACAAAATTATGAAATAATTTATATAATTATTTTATTCAGTTTTTAAGGGTCCATTTTCAAGAAAAAAAAAACCAAAAAAAAAAAAAAAAGATCCGACCGACCGACCATCACTTTCACCATTAAAGGGCAAGTCAACAACTTTTTTTTAGGCCTTATATAGACACGACGAGCTATATGTTTTGGTTTCTTTTCGAATAGTGCCCTCTTATGTGACCAGCATCAAATTCACGTGTTCGATTGAATCTATCCGCGTGCCCAAGTAAAATTGTGCACCGTATACCTGAATAGTATAATTCTATGTGATCGCAGCCTAATATCGGTACTAGATCTAGACAACCATAACAATTTTCAATATTCATATTGAAAGCAACAAAGGCTGCAGGTGAAATCACCCTTCAGCTGGGTTGTCATGTACCTCTTGCAAATGATGTCATTTGAGACAAGAAACAAGTGAAATTTTCTGCTTGCCCAATTAATTGTCGGTCAACTTGAACTTGAAATCAACCCAGATGAATGTGGGTATTCATTGTAGGAGTGATGTCATAATTGGATTAATTTCCCATGATACTGGTCCAAGCCATTCAAATGGCTCACATTTGAATTCCCCACTCAAGAAGTACCTGTAAAGAAATGTAATTGCTGTGAGCTTTGTGAAAGGTTTGGACCGGTTGCTACTATAACCGAGACCGGTGACTACTGTAACCGAGATTCCTGCCACTAGGAAATATCAGAACTCAAAACAAGGCCATAAATTGTGTTACATGATGCATCCTGACCGATTTCATACATATCTGTGTCTCAAATAGTTACCATGCATCGCATTCTTGGCCTCGTTCTGATATCCCTCAGTGGCAGAAATATGCCAAGCAAAGGAATGGTCTAAACATAATCAAGACATGGTGGTTAGCAGTGTTCCCGCAAAGGTTTTATAGCTTGCACCAATTCGAGCAAGTTTGACAAAGTTTAAGAGGTGCTTGCGCCGAAATCATGACCTGTGGCTGAAAATTGGCTCAATAAAGCTAGAAAAATGTCTTTTTCACACATTTTCAGAAACTCATTGCGCCAATTTTCACCGCTCCTGCGCCAATGGCGCGCCATACGGCCTTAGCGGAAACACTGGTGGTTAGTCAGTGCATGTTTCTACAATAATCCCCAAGTTGCCATGCCATCCTACCTTCTCCACCAGGCAGGGGTGGTTCTGGACCATACTTCTCAAAGTTGAGGACTACACCACTGTGAACTTTCTGCACTATGGATTCCAGGCATTGGTTTAACATCTTCATGGATTTCACGCAATATGAACGACCTGAAAGATCACAAGGAAAACGATAAGTTAGTTGAAATGGGGATTGTATGAGTAGGATATAAATCTGGAGATATCAACGATTTAGAGAGGAGATACAAGATTAAGCACCATTTTCATCCTGACATGGGGATCAATTTTACATTTTCAGGTGTTTGCTGAAGATGCAACATGTCTTGTTAATATACACAGATCTTGAAAGCAAACACCAGGGGCAGATTTCACTAACGTTTAGCGATAGTCGATAACTTTGTTTTGATCGCTAAAGCCAATACTTTTAGCGATCACTTCTGGAGTTAAGGACATAATCAATATAGAGACGAGCAATCGCTCAGGCCGCCCGAGCCATGAAGCCAAGTAGTTGATCGTCCTGCCTTTTAACTTATCTGTGGCAAAAATCAGTAATCAATGCATACCAAACGATCTAATTCATAATGGTTGCTCGCCCCAGTATTAACTTGGCTTCGGTCAAAAAGTTCGGCTCGTCCTTGCTCGGCTTGGGCGAGTTGCTTAGGTCTAAATTGATTATGTCCCTTAGCAATCATAACAGGGGTTAGTGATCATTGCTATTACTGAAATTGACCCCTGGTTCTATTGAGGTTAATATTGCTGCTGGGTGAGATTTTTTTTCCTGATTATTTATCAATTTTGCAACTTTTGAGACAAGATTGCTAGATATTTGATTCAAAACTAACTCAAGTTAACCCAGCCGTCTGTCAGCATTCGGAATATCTAGAACCATGCAACGAGCAAATATGTAGAGGTCCAGATAGGTTCCCACTAGTCTTGGGTCATACATCTTAAAACAACTATTGCGCTAATTTTCCTGGCTCCTGCGCCATTGCCATACGACCTTAGCAGTAGGCCTGGGACTTTACGGGTAATTTTGTACCCGGGTACCCTACTTAATTTTCAGGCGGGTACATGGGTACCCTAACATTTAGATTAATGGGTTGATTGGAATGTAAAGATGTAAACTAAACACTGGTCAGTGCTGTATGTAATTATCATCATAAAATATACAGTATGTTATCTTCCAATGAATAACATGAACACTTTTGAAATTCTTCCTCTTCGTGCAAATGATTTACGGTAAGTTTTAAGCTACTTCAAAACAAATTTTTTCCAGTTAATCACTGCATCATGGATTTTATACTACTATTCTGCTAATCGGTTAAAACTTGTACCGGGTAAGCTTAGCTCGGGCAACCGGGTTTCTGGGTATCAGGGTTTTAGTCCATGGACTACACTTAGCAGGAACACCGACTTCCAAGGTTCCTGGTTTTCAATCCATGTGTGGCCCTGGTTAATAAGCTAAGAATTGGTTGAAATATCCTAGAGCGTTTATTACCAGACATACCTCCCGTTACTTCACACATGGCATTGATGGGCGAGTCATCTGTATTCACCATAGTGCTCCCAGGTCCCCTGTCCGTGTCTGCCTGAGCTACCCCTGGAATGCGTAGCACCAATGAGAAGAGTCGCTGATCCCAGCGGAATGGCTCCCTCGTCAGCTCGCTGCCTGGGAGGGACGCACTCATGGGAAGATGAAGCTGCAAAAGAAATTTGGTTTATATAGGGTTATAGTTTATCTCAGAGTACCTTTTCCCCCGTTCGCGGGTTTTTTCTTGCCAACGCTTGTTGTTAAGCACTTCTGCGTACGGATGCACTTACTTACGCACGTATTTGCAGTGCGTGATTTGTTGAATTTGATTGTTTACGCTCACGCTGTTGGGGCGCGCGTTAAGAGTGGCGTACACGGCACGATCTGAAAGGAAAAACAACTCTGAGAAAGAGTATAGTACACTTTTTTCACTTACAAAATTCAAGGACTTTTCCAAGAAGAATTCAAGGACTTTTCCCCTTACCAGCGGCGGCCGGTGGAATGTGTCAACAAATAAAATAAATTTGTATTCGCTCATTTTTGGATAAAAATAATTGCATGGTAAATTCTTTTGACATTAATTTTTAACATTTCTGACATTCAAAAATTTCAAGGACTTTTTATGATAAAGTCAGTTTTTCATGGACTTTCAAGGCCTGGAAATTGCAAAGTAAAACTCAAGGACTTTCAAAGACCCGTACTAACCCTGTTATAACTCTCGTTTGATAATAAATTTGCACTCAGATATGGCAGCCATTGCAAATGCGACTTTCTCGCATTCACACCCTTGGATCCCACCATAACACCGTTGAAAGTTTAACGTTCCACCTCTCTAAACCTTTTTTTTTATGAATTCAACCAAAATATGTGATTCAACTTTCTGAAGTCCCAAGGATTCATAACCTAACACATCTTTTATGAGGGTCCCCCTTTCACCTTGATTTACTACTCACCTCTTCATACACGCTTTATTGGGCTATGGGCACGGTGGGCAGATCCAGATTATACCTTGATCAACACTAAATAGGCGGGAATTATGAGGCTTTTTTGTCATCCACAAGTAAACATAATCCCACTTACACGCGCGCCATAGATACTGATGCGCCAGTCACAAGTACAACACACTATGCGTGTCCTACAGTTGTGCTGTGTTCAGCTACGCACACGCTTACCTATATCAGTTCACGATGTGAAGAGGCCCGCCTATTTGGTGTTGATCAAAGTATAGTACCGCTGACATCAAGATGTAAAATAAAGATCTCCATAGACCACTTTGGTGGAAGCTACACATATCTGATGTCCATGTAGCCACAGACTTAATGTAAAGTAGCTTCCAGACCAGAGATGTGCAATAATCTGGATCTTGGCTCCCATGTAGATTGCTCCATTATTGGTTGTCAATTTGTTAACTGTCAGTGACATCAATGATGATCAAGGCAAGCCCCGACCTTGAAGTCCCCCCCCCCCCCCCCCGGATTCTGATCCAACACACCTTACATCTGCTTGTTTTACAACTTCCCTCTTCATTTACATTATTATTGGTAGTCAATTTGTGGCCATATGACAGAGACATGTAGGACAAGGTAGCCCCCACCCCTTCCCTTCAATCCCCTGGATTTTAAAATCGCATCTTATATCACCTGGATTTACGACCTACCTCTTCGTGGACATTGGTTGCCAATTTGTGGTCGTCAGTGACAGGAACCATAAGGCAACCAACCCCCCCCCCACATTCAATTCCCCTAGACTTAAATCTAACATATCTTGCATAACCTAGTCCATCTAGATGGACTTCACAAGCAAGCGCTGTAGGCTTTGCATTCGCTTGCGAGGTTCACTAGCTGTACCAGAATCACCTGGATTTACAACTTACTTCTTCATGGACATTGTTATTGGTCGTCAATTTGTGGCCGTCAGTGATGGCAATGACCATGGCAGGCTCAAGGAAATATGGATTGCGACCCTAAAAAAGAACAAAATCATGTTAAGATTAACATCTATAGACATCACAATTACAATAGCGAAAATACAATGTGAAGAAATAAAATAATATTGTACAAATCTCAGTATAATTTTCAACTTGTTCAAAGTAGTAGGCCAAAACCCTAACCGAATCTCAGTCCAAATGTTGATTTGTCCAAATGTGTTCCAATTAACCAACCCTAACAAATCTCAGTCTACAAATTCAAAGTAAATGCAGTTCCCTGTAACTGAATCTCAGTCCAACTTCCCACATGTTCAAAGTAACCCAGTACACCCTAACTGAATCTCAGTCCACCTTCCCACATGTTCAAAGTAACCCAGTACACCCTAACTGAATGTCAGTTCAACATCCCACGTGTTCAAAGTAAACCCAGTACACCCTAACTGAATCTCAGTCCAACCATCCCATGTGTTCAAAGTAACCCAGTACACCCTAACAGAATCTCAGTCCAACATCCCACATGTTCAAAGTAAACCCAGTAGGCCAGTACACTAAATGAATCTCAGTCCAATGTCCTACGTGTTCAAAGTAACCCAGTACCCCCTTTGAACCAGTGGTCGAAATAGAAAATAAATGTTACATGCACAAATGAGACAATTCATCAAAAATGGGCTGAAAAACACAAAAAATTACATGCACAGGCAAAAATTTACATGCACAGAGCAAATTTTACATGCATTTGTGCATGTAAAAACCCCTTATTTCGAACACTGCTTTGAACTGTTTATTTTAACTGCTATCAAGGTTGAATTCTAGCCAGATTTATTGTTTATAAATATATAAAGAGTAATTTCCTTGTATTTCATTTTGATCGTTTGAAGTCAGGATTTTATTTCCTCAAACATCCTTCATCAAACAGAAAAATCCTAGAATAACATTAATTTCCATATGAACCAAACCAATAATTCTCTCCCTAAATTGAAGTGTTTTCACTGGGGGTGCACTCAACTTTGAGGTACGCGCCATGTGCCACCAAAAAGACCCCGCTCTTTTAAGCTCGCTCTCAATGAAAGACACCCTATTTTTAGCAGCTGTCCCCTCACTGACTACCTATATTTTTTTAACTTCCTTGTCACTAAAACAACCTTTGTCAAGCACCCACCATTTTTGTAATTTGATGTAATTTTTTGAAAACTTTGCAAAAGTCATCAAAATTGTTTTGATGATTTTTGCAAATTTTTGGCCATTTTGACCCAGAAAGACCCTACTTTTTGGTGAATTTCGCCCAAACACCACCCATTTTTTGCACTTTGTCACTGAAAGACCCCCTTTTTTGACCCAATTTGTCAATGAAAGACTCCTACTTCTGAGGTGCTCGGTAGCACTTACAAGTATGTCACTTTCATATGTGAGTGCCCCCGGATGTTTTTATTTCTCAAATATCCCTCAAATTCTGCCAAAGAGAAAAATAAATCCTTAAATAATGCCCAGGCATTAATTCTATAACCCTGTACCAAACCAATTTTATCCTCTCTTTTCCAAAAGTGTTCCTTCAAAATCCTTATCCCTAATCATCTCTTATAGAATAAACAAAAAACACTGAAACAAACACAAATTAGCTTAATGTTCATATTTCCATATAGACAAAACCAATCAAGCTGATTTTATACCTTCTATTTCTGGAAGTGTCAAGTGTCCCTTATCCTCCATTTAGTACCACCAAAAAAAATCCATTATGTCCTCGTTTTCAGTACTAAAACCCAATTCAACTAATTCCCTTACTGGATGTGTTTCTTACTAGTAAGATTTGCAAAATTTTGCGGTTGGTGATTGATGAACACAAAACATTTCCTTTAGTTTGCCACCCCACCTAGTCAAATCCTACTTCAGTTTGCCATTCTTTCCCCCTTGTCGTAATGGAAGGAAACAGTTAATCAATGGAGCATCTTGGCCAAAAGCTCAAAATATTGTTTCCTTCTCCTTCTGAACAACAAATAGTCAAGTAATCTTTGAAATCAAATAGTTGACCCGGGGGGGGGGGGGGGGGGTATTCAAGAAATTTTTGGCAGTATGTGCTGCCCAGGTTATTCAACACAGGGTCTTGCGGAACTGATATTTGGTCCAAAATAGGGTCATAGATATGATTTGTTTGTTTCCCAATTGAGGGCTCAGGAACTGCTTTTTTCCAATAAATATATGACTATTTCGGCTGAAAATGGCTGAAATAGAAGGTTGAAAAAAAAAAACATTTTGAAGCCACTTTCTTTGAAAATGGAGGTCTTTGGAACTGAAGTAACCTTAAAATGGGCATCTTGCAAGTGACTCCCACAATAAGTATTCACTAAAATGTTTTGTTAGATGAAAAAGAAAGTTGATTTTGAGTATCAAACAGTTTATTTTTACAAACACTACCAGTTATTTTTATCCCTAGTAACATATAAATTGAAAGCATAAACATTTGGATGAAAACATTCAGGTCAAATTAGTACCAGTAGTTAGAAGTACTCACTAAAGATGCAATGAAATCAGTAAGTATCACGGAAAGTTTACATATAGATGATCATGGCTAATGCCTTTAAATTAAGATAGGAATCATGTTTATCTTTTTTCTGTTTTAATTTGTAAACTCCTTCATCCTTAAACTTGAAACAGGATAGAACAAAGTGAATCACTGGTGTATTTTTTTATTATCCAGTTAAAGAAAAGTTTCGTCATTATATTTTTAAATTTCACAAGGCCTGATTAAATGGCAAACTTTAATTTTAATTATAGCTGGCATCAATTGAATTGTAACATTTTAAAGACAAAAAATAGGCATTTTCACAACAACTTTCAGGCACCATCTATTTCTGAATCTAGAAAAACATTTTCTTCAGATTTAAGTGGATGTAAAGAAGCAAGCACAATGTTCATTTGCACAGAGGGTGGATGTTCGAGAGTTCCAATCTTGTTATTTCCTCGTTTCCTTTGTAAAACCACAATTTAGTGTTTGTTGACGGTTTATTTTGACTAGCTAGGGAATAACTTGACTAAAAATAATCTCCATCATCGCTGAAACTTGCGGAGGCACAAATCAACATTTCAAGACTACTTTATTTTCATAAACAGGGCTGTTGAGTGGATGAAAAAAATCTGAAAATAGTGAAAATGCCAAAAACAGACTGAAAATAACAAAAAAAACCCTGAAATTATGACTCTTTTGAAGGAATGAAAAAAAATCTGAAATCAGATTAAAATCTGAACTCTCACTCACACCCTGCATAAAGTATGTGATGTAAATCCAAACTAATGCAAGTGCACTTTGCAACCCCCAACCAACCCCTTCTCTGATCAAAAAAAAAAAAAAAAAGTGTTCAAATTGTTAAGTTTTAAGGATGGTGTTATGTCATTCTAAAATTGATTCATCCGGATAATTTTTTAAACTTTAAATCCGAAAGAATCAATTTCAAATTTTAAAAAAGTCAGTAATTATCGAGGTGTTGTCTAACCCTTTTACATAACCCTTCCTCTTGAAAAAAAAGTGTTGACTTAAATTTGGCATGCTGGGTACAGACCCCCCCCCCCCCCCCCCCCTTCCCCCGGTATTTTGGTAATTTTTTTTTCTGGGTACAAGCATAGGTCAGATGGGTATACGACACGCAGGAAATTGTTTGAACCTGAATTTGGTTCTTACCTGGCCATAGTTGTCAATACCAGTATACAACCTGTTGACATTGAGCAGGTCAAAGGTCATCTTGAGAGAATGGCCCAAACCAGTCAGACTGGTAGCTTGTAGGTTCTTCAGCTCATTCATGAATACAATGTGGTTCTCCTTCCATCCAGCCTGCAAGAAACAAAAACAATTTGGAATCTCCAGGGCTAAAAATTTGGCGAGAATCCTAGAATTCTCCCCAGAGGACTTTGCGAGAATCCAAATAGATTCTAGTAAATTGAGGCGGACACATTGTGTATGAATATAAAGATTCTCGCAGCAGTGAACAAATTTCTAGCCCTGATCTCTGCAAATTACACCAGGGGGTGACTGTTTGATTTTAAATCCAGGTAAAGCAAAGAAAATTTGTGGCCATTTGTTGAAAGCGAATTTTGAGAAAAGTGGGGTTTCCTCTTTTTTCATGGGCAAACTGAAACTAAGCCAGATAAATCTGGCAAACCACATCCTGCAATTCAAAACTAGATTCACACGAGCAACAGTCCCCCTAGCACCAACATGTATCATCAGTGAGACCAGAGCTTCATTTCTGCTACAGTGTGATCGGGAATTCATTGTTGAGCAATTAGGGGAGCTATCTGGAAATTAAACCATCATGTAAGGTGCTCTATTAACTGACCTAAGCATTTATTTGAGGGGAGCAGGGTGGCTCAATAGAGCTCACTCCCCTCAAACAGAATCTCTGGAATATCTTAGTCAGGCCTGTTCTTAATGGCAGCGGTGGGATTCCGTAGAACTAAGAAATAGGCCTATTATAGTCGCGTGAAGAAAACTTTTTCACTTTTACGCGTCCTGTGCGCCGAGGTTAAAGTTCAAACGCAACTCAAGTGATACTCGTGAGCTTGCGTGATTTGTCTGTTCTGTTGCTGCGTGACTTGAAGATCGATTTGATTGGTTTGTCGTTCACGCACAATGCGATTTGATCCCGCCCAGCTGAAAAGGTTTGTTTCAGATGACTATAAAATTAAAATTTTCAAATTTAGTGTCTATACATGTGTCTTGAGGGCCAAAGATAACAAATTATGGGTGATCGCATGTTTCAGTGACGCAGTAATCACATTAGGGTCGCAATTTAGGCCTCTATATGGAAAAAAAAAAAGCAAAAATAGCCAAATTTCATTAAATTCCATCAAAACTGCCTTTTGGCCCGTTGCACTTAATGTTTAGATTCTTGTTACCGCCCGCCCCAAATATCCAAAATTTATTTGAGATTGTTTCGTTATTCGTTAATATTTTCAAAAACAAAAGGTTGAGTGTTTATGGTTCAAAATAACAGGCATCTCCCAAATGTTGACATTTAACAGTTTTCATGGAGTGGGTGCATGGCACATGAGTGAATATTGGCATTGCATACTCAAAATAGCTGATGCTGGTTTTGCTCATGGCAAATAAGTTCAGACATTTTTATCACCCAAAATTGAAAGTTGAAAATGGGGGGAAATGCAATACATGGTTTTAATATATATGCATCTAGACAAACACAAATAATGTGATTTACTGTACCGGGTACTGTATTTAGATGTCAAATGAATTATCTCACATGTTTTAATTGATCCTAGAAAAATAATGAATAATGAAAAGTGACCGCCCTTTATTTTAAAAGCTGCAACAGGAAACTAAACATTAAGTGCGAAGGGCCTTAAATGCCTGATATCTTATAGATGATCTACAGAAAATAACATTTAGGAACTTATCAACAAGATCAATTGCTTAAACTTGTATCAAAATAAAAATATTTGGCGTCAGTTCTGATATCAAAATGACCACCAATGTATACATGTTCATATGCAACAAGTGCGATCGGAAACGTCTCGGTAGCTGCGGGACCTCCCCCTCCCCTACATTATGTATTCAAACAATCTTTGACCCCAAGGGAAAGGTCTGACGATGGGTCACAATTGACACTTTTGATTGCTGGTCAAAGAATGTTGAGTATAAATTAACCCTTCCACCCATCAAGTTCACTAATAGGAACTAGGTCTGATTTTTCAAAATGTAGTCTTCAATGTCATATGAAAGATGACCACTCAAGACATTTAAAGTTTCAAATTTCAGCTGAATCGATCAAACAGGTTTGACTTTATGGGTGTTTTGTATTTCAGAGCCGCCTATACATTACTGTGTAAAATTAATTATGGTTACCATAATGAGACACATTTTCATATATCTCCAAACGGAACGGAACTCAGACGTGAAATTTCAGATGGGTTATGAGCAACATTTTGGTAGCAAAATCTCAAAAAGTTTAAAAAAAAGTTGAGGCAATCGGACCATGCTCCTAATGTACGCCGACCGAATCAGCGCTTGTTCCTTTAACCCTAAAAAAGGAACAACCGCTGATTTGATCCGCGTAGCTCCTATGGCCAGGCATGCAGGCTTGGGTAGTGGTGGGCTCAATTTGGCCTCTAGAGGGCTCTCCACTTTTGCAAAAAATTGTGGCCAGGAGTGGGGAAATCAGAAAAAGTTGATTTTTAATCCCTAAATGTGAATAGTTTCACCAAAAAATGTGGGTCTCAAATCCTTGACCTAGGGCTATAACAGGGCTTCATTTTTGAAAAATGCTGATAAATCATACTCTCCTGAGAGGTTCAAGGAGAGTTGTCAGGAGAGTGATTTGAGGTCACACCATTAGATAATAGCGGGTTTTAGCAGTTTAAGGTGAGCTAAATATTGCTCTCCTAAGTCTAAGAGGCTGTTTAGGAGAGCAAACATGCCATAGGAGAGCAATCAGTAATCACTCAGCTCGCCTTAAAAATGAAGGCCTGAGCCCTGATATCTGATAGTAAAAGCAAAATTTATTCACTGTTAGGCCCTTATAAGTCAATGTTGAGTTTCCCGTCACATTTTGATCAGCTCACAATGAGGCAACTATTTCATTATTCATTATTTTCTAAATCGAATATTTTGAGCAATTTTTAGGGGACAACTACATTGAGACACTCACTTACTGACATGTTGTTTATAAATACATCTTTACAATCACAGAGTACAGTTCAATGAAGGTGGAATTATTTTCAACGTGTTTATGGAATCATTTACCGATTCAAAATCGCAGAAAAAGGTAAAAAACATTGTTGTAATTAGCCAAGTTTAAAATAATGAATTATTTTAGGATTTTCACTTTTGCAACGCGGGTCCAAAATCGTAACGCGGGCGGCGGACGGGAAACTCAACATTGACTTACAAGGGCCTTACAGATGGTTGACCCCTCATTTTGAAGGGAATTAAAATATCTTTCCATATATCCATCATTAATTTATTTTGTTGAAAACAAATGATTTTAAAATTTTTATGAACATGCCTACCTTGGGACGCGACCTACATTGAACAACATTGCTTTCCTCCCTCAATAGGAAAACGCATAACATATAGACTAGTAGTAGACGCGACCCTCATGGATTTAAATGAATCATGAATCGTCTCCAAACTTGATTTGGGCTGTCAATGTAAAAACTACAAAAGAATTCCCCCCCCCCCCCAAAAAAAAAAAATACAAACAAACTTTGTTTTTGTTTACAAGTCTATGCGCCCCCATAGTACACTTGATGACATGTTATATGCAAATTATGTTGATCACCCATAATGCATTGCGTCCAAAATGTCCACTGAACTAAATTGGACTTATCACTCCAGCTTTTTAGCCGAATTACCCCGTTTTCCCAAATCAGATTACAAATTGGAATGACTATTGAAGTAAATAAATATAAGAGGATTCACTTTATGGTGGAAATTGTTACAGATACGTCAGAATTTGAGCGAAACTTTACCTTGATCGTTCCAGGTGGTTCATCGCAGCTCACCAACATGTATCGGTCTGTACGACTCGTCTGATCTCTGGCGCGTAACTGAGGGGAAAACAAAACAAAATAAATCAACACACTTTCAGAACCGAAAAACACACTTAGTTAAGTCCTTATATTTGATAACACCATAATAAATCGAAAAATATCCGTATTTTAGTCAAGTTATTATGTTAAAATAACAAATACGAGGGCAACACAAAGCGCCCACCCCTGCATACCTTCATGAACGTTTCCACAGCTCCTTTAGCAATATCCAGCGACGTAGTCCCGATATGTGTCCTCTGATTCATGGAAGAACTCGTGTCCACGAGGAAAACTAAGACAGTCATCTTGAAAAGTAGTCTTTTGTCTACTATGAGGGTGAATTTTAAGTCAAATTACGGCCTCTAAGGCCTCGAAAAGCACGCAAATTATTCCCTTTTGATTTTGTCACAGCTCTCTCGAGCTGCCTCTTGAAGCAGCTAAATATTGCACGCCACATATAGGGTCACGTGATTGCGTCGCCATTACGATTGTGATTGGTGGACAGAAATAGATTTATTTACATCTCATTTGCATTTCCTTATTTGGAACGGGATTTATTGATTTTAGATCAATTTACTAGTAGTTGTTAGAAAGTTTGTAAATAAACATGTGTCTAAAGTTTTATAAGTTCCAGATCTAAACAAACACAAAATTGAAGAACCAGAAATGATGGAAAAATAACATGATATCTGAAATAAACAAAAACAAAACAAAACTTGAATTTTAACAACAAGATCTAGGATTTACTAAAGATGATCTCAGGGCAAGGGAGGAGGGATATCCCCCCGCCCCCCTGGATGGGGACTCTGAATATTGGTGTCAAATAAATGTTCAGAAAGAGTTTAATAGGCCAAGATGGTTCCTTCAGCCGTCAAGGACCATTTTGAACAAATCCCAGGGGACCCTCAAGGGTTCTTGGTAGACAGAAAAAAAGTGTTTTTAATGAAAAAAATACCATGCATGTGTAAATACTTTAGAGGAATAACTTTTTCTTCTCTTCCCTGCATTTGCAGATTATGTGAAGACTGGAAGTAAATTAGGCCTTGATGGCATATTTTTAAAGGTTCTACCCAGTAGCGTAGCAAGCGGGGAGACAGGGGGGACGCCCCCCCCCCCCACACACACACACCGAAAAAGCGCTTTCGCAAAGGAATTTTACACAAGTAAGTTGAAACTCTGCACAGGTAAACCTGGTAAAGTACTAAATAGGCCTACTGAGGGGCGTTGAAGGATCATATTGTGCTTTGCTTCCAAGCATAATTTCTCTTGGCTCAGTCAAGCGTGACAAAGACATTCAACCACCTGCTTATCACTCTGCTACAGATAGACATTCCATATGACCACTCAACTTTAGTAGAAAAGTGACCTCGAACAAGGCGGGGTCAAATCAAATTGGACCTAAAAATCACGTTTTTGACCCATTTTGTTGTTGCCCCCTTACCAGTAGGCCCCTACATGAGAAAATTTATCACATTCGGAGTTCCATTTCACATCCAACAAGATAACCTATCAAATCTGACCAAAAGCATTATAAGTTTCCAGATATTTTCATCATAAATTGACCTTAACGTAATAAAGTGGTAACAATATTTTTATTTTATTCCAACTACATGACTATGAGCAACCGTGTATATGGCGTGTTTTTAATGAAACTCGTTTGTAATGATATTGGAAGTGGCACATCACTGGATAGCTTGGACATTCAGCTTTCTGAAAATGAGAGTACTAATGAGGATGCATTATCAATTATGCAAATCATATGCAAATTAGCTCATGAATAATAGCTTCTTGTTTAAAACCAATTTTTCATAAATCTAAGTCAGTATTTTGGCTACTTATGTTCAAAAAGTAGGCCTATATATTTTAGGTTCTATTGAGGAAGCTAGTATAATTATCTCTTCAAATAAAAAAAAAAATATTTTATTTGATAAACATTTCATAATTATTTCACTTCCAAATTCCAAATAGATTTTGAGATATAGCAAAAATTGTAAAGTTAATTGGTATGTAAAACTATTTTCCATTTCTTACTTGAAGTATTTTCATAACAGCATCATCCCTAGGGTTGCATCCCGGGGGTTGCATACTACTTTGTTTTGCCTCTGAAGAGTACAAGAAGAAAACCGAAGGTGAAACCACCCCATAGGCATTACAGAGGTCAAGGTCAATCAGTTAAAAGTAGATTATACACAACGGTTAAAGGAGTATGGTCCGATTGCTTCAACTTTTTTTCAAACTTTTTGAGGTTTTGGTACTAAAATATTGCTCATATTTTTCTCAATACCCATGCAAAATTTCATGGCTGAGCTATGTTCCGTTTCGGAGATATATCAGTGAAAATGTGTCTAATTATGGTAACCATAATCAATTTATACAGTAACGTATAGGCAGATTTGAAATACAAATTTGCCCATAAAATCAAAACGGTCCGACCGATTCAAGTGAAATTTGAAATTTAGACCTCTTGAGTGGTCATCTTTCATATGACAGTGAAAGCTAAAATATGAAAAATCGGACCAAGCTCCTTTAAAATAAGAACCTAAAGTACCATCTTTAAGTGGCCAAGGTATTTCCCACCCATTGGTTCCAAGGGACGCCCCTTTAAAAAAAACACCCTTCCGGTATGAATTTTACCTTGAAAATCTAGTCAATTAATAATTATAAACCATGTAAAAAGGACCAAAATACAGAAAAACATTGAAAATTGGATGAACCGTTTCAAAATGGCGCCCGAAAAAACATTTTTTGTGTCAGGGTCAAAAATATTCCCGCCAAAATGTTAAAAACCGTGTTCCCGAAGGAATTTTCACATTAACTGTTGCTCAAATTTTTACATTATAAGTACAAATTATCATACATTTGCAAAAATAAAATTAGAAAAAAGTTATTCGGTTTCGATTTTATGGCCAAAACAAATTTGATCAGCGCCCTCGAAAAATCACTTTGTAAATGATTTTTTTTTTTGCCACTGAGGGACCCTCTGGCCTGGATTAAGTTTGACAACTACATCATCTGAATAACATGGAGCGCGCGGCGATGTAAGTTTTTCTCGCGTTTTCGTATGCGCGAAAACCATGTGGTACGGCCCCTGGGTAAAGCCCCGGTGTGTGTGTGTGGGGGGGGGGGGGAGCTATAGGGTTTGACTGCATTTTTTTGTGGGGTTATATGATCGCCCCGGGGGTCGAGAGGGCGAAGCCAATGTCAATGTTGACTAAAAATTAACATATTATCTTGAAATTTGCGCGAAACAATATATATGCGTTTACAAATCCCCAGTACTGAAAATCCCTAAATCTATATAGTAAATCGTGTCCTATGCTGCCTGGGGTTTGCGGTGTCACTTGCGCATGCTCAATACGGACTTACGATGTAAGGATGTAAACAAACCCTTGTCATCATTTGTCTTGTCTTGTCCTAAATATATATGCGTTTACAAATCCCCAGTATTGAAAATCCCTAAATCTATAGACGAATCCGACCGCGCATGTTGATTTGTCTCAACCGTGTGTGGCGCTGTTGCGTCCGCCATTAAGGGAGCACACCAGTAAATCACTCCACGAATGGTGGGATATTGGGTAATAGTCCCTAAAATCGCATTCAATTGAGTCATGTTTTGGACTC
>JXSR01S052654.1:0-11173 GCA_000969725.1 Ophiothrix spiculata
GGCAGATAAATGGCGTCGGTCGGTGACCTGAGGTCAGGACTAGTCCATTTTACGTTATAGGGGTGCTATAATGCTTTGGTCCCATACCACTCCGAGAGAGGTATGCAAATTGTTTTAGCCAACATCATAGAGGTAATCAGATCCCAGTTAAATAGTTTAACAAACAAAATATGTTTGGAAATAATTTGGCTCAAGATATGCGCATCAAACGTCACATTTGCTGTCTGTAGGTGATGATCTTTCATTACAATATGAAAAAAGAACATGTTAAACTTCTCACAAGATCAGAATACCTACCTTTAATCAATAAATTATTGTGAGATGTCTGCTGCTGATTCATTTGAAATACTTCAAATGCATCAGACAATTTTGGACATGGTGTATACGAGGGGGTATCAAAAGGTTTTAAAGATCACCAAGAAGAGAAAGAGCTATATCGATGAACTTTTGTTAAGATGGTCACTCGTCCTTGTGTACATTCTGGTGCAAAAATGAAATCAATGGAATTTATACTTTCCATACAGGTGTCGATAGATTTCAACAACCTGCCTCCGCTAAACTGCATGGAGAAATTAAAGATATGTGGCAAGATCAAATCCCTGCATTTGAAGTGTTATAGCCCCGTAATTCTATGAAGACACATCCAAAGTTAATATAGTTGAAACAGTCGAATAGGGTAGGGTCTCCTCTTTCCATTAATACCAAATTTATGCAAATTGGTCACAATATGACGTCACAATGACGTAATAAAGCATGGCTGACCTGAAAATGTTGATTTTAGCGAAAGACAATGTAATGTGGGTATTTTTGGCTAAAAGAGGACCTCTACAAAGTTGGTCTGTGCACAGTCAATTTAAAGTGGGATAAATGTGTTACTTTGCACAGTGGCTATGTTAAGATGACTTAAGGGTCACATAATAAAATTATATTCCTGGCTATATTTCTTCTTGGTGATCAAAACTTTTTGATACCCCCTCGTATATGTTAAGGTTACAGCAAACCCCTCATTTCAGAAATATTTTACGCTTTGTTACTCAGTAACTAATAATTAAATCCATACCAAAGTATACATTTCTAGATGTGGATTTGCATATAGAAGATGGTTTGGTCATTTTTGACCCAAATCTGACTCAGTTAAGTCCCAAAGTAGGCCAAAAATGACAAAATATAATTTGTGCCAATTTTGGGCCTATTTTTGGCAATATTTCAAAAAGTAAGTCGAAAATCAAAAATTGAGAAATGTGCTCCTAGACATGTGTTTCTAAATTCAAAAAAGTAAAAGATGTCCAACTTTTATTTCTGCAAAATTAAGTTATGTTGTTTACAAATATATTGGGCCAAGAACAAGGATTTTTGGACCTTTCACACATTTTGGTCCAAAGCTGACCTAACCATCTTCTTATACATGCAAATATATACGTTTAATTTAGTTATCAGTAAATGAGTTACAAAGCGTAAAATATATTTCTGAAAATGAGGGCTTCACTGTACCCTTAAGCCAAGTTTGGCCTTGGTTTCCCACAAAAAACTATTATAGCAAAATTAGACATTGTTTAAAGATAATAATAATAATGGCATTTATATAGCGCCTTTTGACCGAATAGGAAACAAAGCGCTCGTGATTCACTGCAGGTAGATCGTCACAACCATTTCACTTCACTTAGAAGTGCTTCCGTAGAGCACATTCTATCGGTATTTTGGTTGTAATATTCACCCTTTGTGCAGCTTCCCATAACCTGGGTGGGGCAGACTCAGATGGACAAATCAAGTGACAGTTTTAGATGCAGGAGGAAGACCGGAGTACACGGAGAAAAACCTGCGGAAGCGAGCATGGACTGAAAACCAAATGCACATAAAGCGCCGGGCGCGGGACTCGAACCCGGGACCTCATTGGTGCAAGGCGAGGGAAGTAACGCTGCGCCAACCCGCTTCCCCAGATACTGACATCATATTTATGGCCTAACATATGTTTCAAACACCATAACAAATCTAGATCCATACATATTTTGATTTTTGTTTGTAATGAGAGGGAATAAAACTGAATGAACTTATGTGAATATAAGCTTCTTTTTAACAAATATAGAGATCATGTGGTCTAGAGGAATAGCGGAGGACTCCAAATCAGTGGGTCACAAGTTCAAGCCCCACTATGGCCAATAAATTATGCCCTTTGGCAAAACTTTTAATATCAATTATATCATCAACCCATGTATTGTACGGTTAATTACTAGGAATATAATCCATTTAGCAGAGTCTAATGGTATATATGAGTATAAATGTAAAGAACTTTCATCTACGTATATGGGAAGATACCATAAAATATACATTTGTAAACAATTAGTTAATACATGAAAAAGTTCCATGGTTAATACACACTATTAATAACCTGCGTAATAGCTCGATCCAATCTAGTAAGATTATTTCTACTTTTACGCAAACTACTGCACGGTCATTATCAGGTAACAATGACTTCTGTTAATGACCCGCGTAGCGCGTATGATTTAAACGCAGAATTACGCGCACGCAATGATATCGCAGAGGTCGCGTTTGACTAATCGCAACGCGGACGCAGTGCCTAGACTGATCGATATTTTAGCAGATGGCAAAGAAACAAACTAAATAAAAATATGATTTTCACCCGTTTTTTGTCAAAATCAGTAAGGATTTTAAAGATCAAATTACGGTTATTAATGACAATAATAACTTTGCACCATCTTTTAATTCGGTCATTGTTGTCGGTACTTTTCTTCGGGAGCTACGCTATCTCAGAAAAGTACCTTGGCCCAAAACAAACACCTCCGATTTTAAACAATGACCTCAAAAAAGATGGTGCGCAGTTATTATTTTTAATCATTTACTTTCAGTGAACATTAGCCAATATCTGAGTCGTGATGCACTGAAGAATAAGCTGAAGAAGATCGGCCAATCAGCATTGGATCAAGGCATTACTTTTGCAGCTGAGGCTGCACTTGAAGAGCTAGGACTACCACCGGTAATGTAGATCATTATTTTTTAAATTCTACTCTGATAATTGTGTGTATAACAGGTATCAGAGCTTTTCTTGCTTGTTGTTGTTACTTATTACATGAGTTGTTGATTTTACCTGGGCTCTATTTCATAAAGATTTCAGAATATTCCAAAGTTAGTCTGCAGAACAATAATCATTCCTAAATCCACAAATAGGAGAACAATGAGTTCCATTTCCTAAAGCAACTTTGGATGATAAATGTTATATTATTATCAGTTGATGTAATTCCCATTCCAAAATTGTTGAGAAAATTGAAACAAAATTGAAAAGTTCCTATCTTTATTAAAAATGTTTTTAACTTTAGATCTGATCTTAATTTGATTATAGTAGGTGAAAGGTCTATTACCCACAAATTAATCTACATAGGGCAAAAGGTAAAATTGTTTAAATCATTCAAATCAATTGGTCTTGAATTGGGAAATTTGATCATTTCAGTTCGAGCTGAATATGTTTAAAATTTTCTTATTCTGAAGTAACTTTAGAAAATTATATTTAGGAATGTTCCTAAATACCTTCATGAAATACAGCCATGGTATCAAAACAACAATATAATAAATAAAAAGCGATCTTACATGTGCATCATTTTGATATTCAACCATAAAACTATGCGCGGTACGGCCTGCGTATGTGCGCAGGACTCAAAGGGCATAGTGTTTTTGTCTTAATTATTTTGATTTTGATTTTTTAGAAGTCAATGGTAAAAAGTTATAAAACACAGTACTTTGTAAATGGATTTTTCTCAAAACGTAAATAACCCCCATTTTTTTTTTCAGAAATGTGATCAGCACATATGAAAACACCATATATCAAAAAATGAGAAAAATAAATAGAGGAATTCTATCTGTGCTAAGCCACCTTTAAGCACATGGACTAAATTATCATGACTTAAGAGTGTTAATATTTGTGTATTAGAAAGAGATTCAGTGCAGTAAACTTTGATATGTTACAGTAAACCTTCACTCATTGCATTTTCTGAAACGATATTGTTTGTAGGACTTGATAAGCGACACCACTCCATGCCCTAGACCTGATAGTATGAGTGAAGCAGAGATTACTGAGATCTTAACAGAGCGTAAGCTGAACACGTCAGGGACAAGGCAACTCAAGCAAGCCAGGCTGGAAACAGATGATCATAGTGAGTATTGCAGCTGTGAGAAAACATACAAATGATAAATTACATTTTAAAACCGTAAAAGAGCCGGGGGGCGGGGGGGGTGGTGGCGGAATCCGCCCCCCTCCGACATTTTTGTTATACCTCCGCCGGTGGTTATTTTTTTGCGCTGAAACTTCGTGACTTTTTTCCTTTAAGCCTTGCGCTTATTTTAAGACCATTTTTGTGAAAATCGGACCTAGGGTTGGGATGTGGCGTTGCGTAATGGCACGCTGGGTCAAACGAAAAACTGACCGAAAACTGATTTTCAATGGAAATTACACACAAATCGTTATTTTGTTTTCAGGATACCCTTCCACTATGTTTCATCTTATTTATTTGTATTATTTGGAGCAAGAACATCTGTAAGCATACTTTGACACACATCATTGCCAAGAAAAGCAACTTTTGCTTGAAAAGTTGGCGAAAAAACATGATTTTGGCGATTTTTGGTGATTTTCGCGATTTTTGACATGACATCACTTATGACGTCACTGTGACGTCATACAAGGTCCAATTTCAAATTTTTTTGTACCAATGGACTCATGAGGGTCATAGCTATCCACCAGTACTCTGTACTTGATGATTCGTCTATCGGTTTCCGAGATCTTAGGTCTGCCCGTCCCCCCCCCCTCGCTGTAAGATGGGTCGAAAAAGCCCGGCTCTATAAGGGTTAAAATGTAATTTTAAAAATGAATACAGGAGCAGGGATCTAACAATTAAGAAGTAGTCAGTGTTCTATTGATCTCTAATCAATTGTTTCATCATGTTCATCCTGAATGTAGTTGTAGTGTAAACCTGAAGATGACAGAAGTGTCAAAAATATGTGTAAATAGAAGTTGTTATACATCCACTGTGTTGGCTATTATACCATATACATTTTTAGAACACTTCTTGATTTCACCCCTCTCAGTATTGAATTATTTGTCATGTGAGTGCAAGAAAATCGTATCTGCAATGGCTGCCCTTAGTTATATTTATTTTATTCCTTGTCACAACAGTGTGAACAATCCCTCAAAATGTTCCCGACTGACCCAAGACTGGAGGTCATGCAGTATGCAATCCTAATTTATGACATAAGGCAGCTATTGCAGATACGACTTTCTTGCACTCACATGACGGTATGATCATATCAAATAATGCAGTTGTTAGCCAAGTGTAATGTGCTGCAATGACCCTTGACAGTTGGAATACACTGAAATATGATGCAAATATCAATACTTCTAAAAATGGGTTCTTCTCGCATTTAATATTATATCTTGTAAGGAACAAAGTAGAAAAACATCTCCTTTAGTTTCATAGATAATGTGTTTTTGTTAAACAGGGTTCGTACGGTCCTTGAGAGTCCTTGAAAATCCTTGAATTTGAAAACACCTTTTCAAGGCCTTGAAAGTCCTGGAAATTTGCACAGAGTCCTTGAAAGTCCTTGAAAATTGATAATTTATGGCTAACTGATCCCAAATTCAGCGAGTGGATTGATGTCGGCAGGAACAAGAGTTCTGCATACTGCAAATTATGCTGTGGTAAGTCCTTGAAAATCATGCTTTTGGACCTTGAAAGTCATTGAAAAGTCCTTGAATTTTAAAGGCTCCAAGGTGTACAAACCCTGGTTAAATAAAAGTTACTTTACTTAGCTTTTAATTATATATGTGTACCAATTATGAAAAATAGGTTGCTTTTTTCAAGTTATGCTTTTTTAAAGCATGTGCATGAGTCGTGAAATATTTGGGCATGAAAGAATATTGAGAACATGTTACCTTGTCTAGACTATAGTATGTGATCACTCTGTGGCGATGCATTCGCCTAACTGTGGCGATGCATTCACCTAACTGTGGCGACACATTCGCCTAATTGTTGTGATGCTTTTTACTATTTTGTTCCCCTTTGTACTACAATGACGTAATACTTCAAATATCAGCTAGTCATACATTTTTTTTAAATATAATGATAGTTACATGATTATCCATTTATATATTTGTAAGTCATTGAAAATATTGAATCAAGTTTTCAGAAATCAGTTTGATGCAATATACCCACATTCTTTTTGAATCTTTTCAGCTTGTAAACTTTTGGGTAAAACCTTCACCCTACCCAGTTTTCCTAAATCCATTGCCAAAAGTCTGTACTGTTCCTTGTCAAATAACTGTCTTCGTCTTGACTGCTGTCTCAATATCAGCATTGCCGGAGCATTTAAGAGGACATTCAGGGCTTATGTAGAGCTTGATGCCTGTGATTTCATCTTCAAAGTGGGATTCCAGAGTATTGGATTCAGTGCAATTATCTTGAGCTATGATTGGGGTGAGTTATCGTAAATCATTATTGAGTTTGTAGATATGTATATTTTGTCTATTCCCTTACTTTGGGGCAATCTACACGGGAGTGCAAATCCAGATGAATGCGCATCTCTGTAAGCCGCTTTGCAGTAGACTGTGGCTACATAAGCTTCAGATCCGAATCTGCTCTGCAGTACTCTGTGCACATACGTACGTGTAAGTGGTCTACGGAGATGCGGATCTCAGATCTGGATCTCTGAGATGCGCATACCTCTTGATCTGGTCTAAGTATAGAGTGCCCCAATGTTACTTCTGATCAGAATTAGGATACATGATATAATGATGAGTCTTAGAACTTAATTTTCCACCATCAGGATTATGCAACATCAAGTCCTTTAAACATCCCTGGCCCTGAGAAGTTTAAGATTTGCCAATTACCATATATCATTATTTGAGGAAGTGGTTCAAGTAAATGGTATAGATGAATGTGTATTGGACTGTTTCTAAGAATAAAGACCACTGGGATTTTACATTTTTTCTACCTTTTTCTCTTCTTTTTTAACATTTATATAAATGAATAGAATATTCTAGTAGTAGAATTCATTTTTTTTCCAACTTGATTTGTTCATCATTGCAGGTCAGCCAATTGAAGAAGTGATCGGTGCTCTAAAGCTCAATTTTGTGTTAGACAAGGACAGTGATGCTAAGGAATTTGTCATTGATTTTGGCTTCTCCATATGTCCGGGTGCAGATGATTGTATCATAGATTTTGAAGTCTTGAAAGGTTATCGGGTGGCACAACCGCTATGTAATAGCAATTTCAGCTTGGCACTACCTGGTAAGTTCTGAAAGAAAAATGAATAATTAGATATTCAAATTTTTTCCAATAGCCTTTTTGAGGACAATGTTCCTATAAATTGACCGTAAAAGTTACTATGGTATCAGATACGGTCACATCTTTAGGAGTTTTTTTTTCTCTGGTTTTTCATGTAACATTTCACAGAAACCATATTTTAAAAGGGTTAAGGCTGGGGTAGACCCACAACTGGCATAATAGGTTTTTGTACTCTTTCTATTTAATTGCATAGACCATATAAAAGTATACATATTTAGATTGATTGATCTGGGATGATTGTGATGTTGGTTTTTGACCACACAGGTCAATTTTGGCAAAAAAAATGCCAAAAACTGTATTTTTTGCCCCCAAAAATTCTGAAAAGCTTAACTATTTTCTTTAAACAGAGTGAAAAAAGTTTTT
This sequence comes from Ophiothrix spiculata, assembly GCA_000969725.1. Taxonomy (NCBI): domain Eukaryota; kingdom Metazoa; phylum Echinodermata; class Ophiuroidea; order Amphilepidida; family Ophiotrichidae; genus Ophiothrix; species Ophiothrix spiculata. The sequence continues at coordinate 7,710 of JXSR01S052654.1, forward strand.
AAATGAAGTTCAGTAGTGGTGTATGCAAGCAAGCATAATTGTATTAATGCATGCAAATCCATATAAAGAGACATGTGTGGCCCAATACATAAGCTCCTGATTCTTTTTATCATTTGGTATTGTGTGTTTAGAGCCCGGGGGACCGCTCGCATAATTAAGTGGTACTCATGCTCGTCAGAGCACCTCAAAATTGAACCCTAAATGGCGTAATTATTGAGACCGCTAAATGGTGTAAGATGATGTAAATCTCACCCCAAATGGCGCAACTGCGAAAGATTATAATAATCTATTTCCTACAAATTAGGTACTAAAAAGTACAAAATTAAAGTTTTTTGTTTATTAACATGAAGTTAATATTTAATTTTCTGTTGTTTTTAAATATTTTTATGCAAAACATGTACAGCACAATACTCAGCTAAGCAACACTATGTGAAAAGTAACCCTTAAAAGCAAAGGTAGCTTGAATTTACAACCCTAAATGGCGTAAATTATGCCGAAAACTACCCCTTTTTTGAAAAGTGTAGATGCCACTGGTGGGTCAAAATCAGACCCTTTTACGCCATTTTTTATGATGAGCACGAGTACAGAGATGCCAAACCTCCCTGATTATCAGGGAGGGTCCCTGAAAATGCATTTAATTTCTTACAAATTTGTTCTAAATTTGACAACCTCCCTGATTCAGGAAGGCTTTGTTCCCATTAACTTGCATGTAATTCTGAAAACCTCCCTGATTTCTGTGTGAAGTCTCCCTGATTGCTGGATGTGAATGTTGGCATCTCTGCGAGTACCAATTGCCATCCGGAGTGGTCCCCCTGGGGTTTAGAGTTTGAATCTTGTGAGCAATAGATTTAGTGCTCCTTTAACCAACTCTTCATTGACTTCCTGTTTTCTCTGCATAGAGCACTTAACATTGTCTGTATATTTTGCAGGAGGTGGATCATTTGTGGACTTTGCCAAGCAAGTTGGACAAAATGCAGCAAAACAGGCTATAGATGTCTTGCTGGAATTTCTGGGATTGGACGGAAAAATCAGCCAGGAGCCGTGTGATAGACCTGCTATTATGGCCCTTAACAGTAAGTATATCTTCATTGGCATAGCCAGGGGTGCAGAAAGAGGGTCTACAACGAAAAAAAAATGTTGTAAAAGAAAAAAAAAACAGGGCTTCTGACCCTTGGCTCCGCAGGGTCCTCAAGCGGTCTCCTGGACCACGTTGCTGGACCACATTGCTGTTTAGGCTCAGGATCATGATATTATTACACAGCCAGGGGGCACGCAATCCTTCAAACTTATACTTCATGGTCAGTGACTGCTGACTTTGATTGTTCAGCTGGTTTTGTCAAAGGCATCTTTTATCATTTTTTTAATCAACAAACCTGATGAACTTATTCAGGGATAATTGCAGTTGGGTTTGAACGTCATCCTTTTTATTCATACACTTTTTATAACATTCTCTGAACCCACCCTTTTTAGAAGCTTCAATAATTTTTACGCAGGGTGAACAACCCAACCTTTTATCAAGACCCCCTTTATACTGAAAATTCTCTGAACCTCACCCATTTGACAATTTCTGGATCTCTGTAGACCCACCTTTTCTAAAGCGTGTGGTGCACATAGTGATAATATTTGCACTTTTTATTACAGAGTGTTCTTTAGTAACTCTCCCGCCTCTGCCTAGCGTCCTTACTTGTGGCATTTACGACACATGCCTAGGAGCGCAATGTTGTCTGGAACTGGACTTACGCATCACCAAGTTATCAGCTAATGCATTTGCTTACTTGGATGGGTGCAAGTTTGTCTTTCATGTTGGAATCGGTGACTGGGAACTCAGCTGGAAATTGTTTGAGTATCAATGGGGTGAGTTTTATCATCATTGCCTCAGATAGCTTTATGCAGTCAAAATAAATGTTGACTTGAATTCATCAAGTTCATAAACAAGGCTTCGGTATTTTGAAACTCTTTTGTATCATATCTGTTGAAAAATATTCAATTTGAATTTTTTATGGGTTGGGTCGCAGCATAGCTTGAAGGCACACTAAGGCTGTGTTCACACTTAAATAGTCATGACTACTCCTGTCTATTTGTGCGCAAGTCATGCATGAGTCATGAGCAGCTCTAGCCCAAGGCAACTGAGCAATTATGTTCACTTATGAACACGACTTGTATTTTAGCAGTAATGGCTTGTGAGCGAGTGTCTGGAAATCCATTTTAGTCACAAGCGAGACACTTTCTAACTGCGTTCACACTTGGAATCAGCTCAAGATAATAGTCATGACCAAATGCTCATGTGTGAACACACCCTTGGTTTTCGATTGATATCTCTAAGGGTCAAAACATAGTTCTTTTGAGCTATAAACATTTGGTGCAACAAGTCTTTGTTATCCTATAATCTGATATATAGTTCCAATATTAATAGCGGAGGTTTGGTGATGAAAAAACAATACACCACAAAATTTTCTTTGATGTCAAATGTTTGGTGATTTTCAACACCAATCATCCGTTATTGATTAGGATATGCATTGGAATTAATGTAATAACAAAGACTTGTTGCACCGAATGTTTGATAGCTAAAAAGAACCATGTTTTGACCCTAAATCTGATGGATGCATGTCTCCATTCAACAATTTACAGCAAGTAAGTAAACCTTGACCTGAAGGAAAGTCTAATTTTGATGGCACAGGACATATGGATATGGTGGGGACGTATTACTCCTGCAAACTTTTGATTTGACAGTATTCATATATATAAAAGAGCTGATTTTAATATTTAGATAATAACATTATCATTTAAAGTTAAAAACACAACCCAGTTTATATTTTGTAATATAGTGTGTGCGAAAAGCTCATAGTCGATAACCTCATAATTATATTTTTTTGGTAAATGCTTTTTGCATTCACCATTATCCATATTTTTTATTTACAATATTTGCGTCTTTTGTAGGCCAGTTGGAAACACTCAACCTTGGAAAAGCCATCACACTAAGCTTCAGAATTAACAAAGATCGCAACGATGACTTCCTGTTGGACTTTGGGGTCTCGTTATGCCTGCCTGATGAAGATGAGTGCATTATGCCTACCACATTTATCTTGAAAGATACTAAGGTTCCCAACTTTGCCTGTGATCCAAGCGCCCTTCTTACTCTGGCTGATGTACCAGGTAGGCTTATTATAGTAGTTTGGTACATTTAATCACTACATGAATTTTGCCCACAACTTGCTGGGTGATGTTGAGTGATGCTCTACTAACCCTGGTTGGTGAGAGCTTTTTAAAAAGATGGTAGTAATCTGCAAAATCTCTAGAAAAGTGGCAAGATAAGTGAAAGATGTGCTTCAACCCGTATAAATGCTTCATCAAGGAAATTTGATTATGAAAGAATCATGGGCGTCATTTCAGGGGGACAGGGGGACACGGGGACACGTCCCCCCCACGTTTTGAAGGGTGGGGGACACAATATCAAATGTCCCCCC
>JXSR01S052654.1:11958-23176 GCA_000969725.1 Ophiothrix spiculata
CTGTGCCCTTTTAATACAAACAATTTATTTCCAAATTTCTACACAAATATGTGTTAGGAACACCCTTTGAATGCAAAAAACGCTAGGGCTTCAGGGGGTTTTGCCCCTTAACCCCAACCAAACTTAACACAAACGATTTATTTCCAAATTTCTACAAAAATATGTGTTAGGAACAGCCTTAGAATGAAAAAAAAACGCTAGGGCTTCAGGGGGCGAAGCCCCCTGACACCCACCAAACTTAATACAAACGATTTATTTCCAAATTTCTACAAAAATATGTGTTAGGAACACCCTTAGAATGCAAAAACGCTAGGGCTTCGCCCCCTGACCGCCACCAAACTTAATACAAACGATTTATTTGGAAATTTCTTCACATTACCCTCATAAATACGTGTTAAGAACACCCTTAGAATGCAAAAAAGCTAGCCAAGGTGCTCTGCCCACCATGGACACTCGCCGGGGGCTCTGCCCCCTGGCAAAGGCGGAATCAGGGGGGGGGGAGGGCGGAATCGGGGGGCGTGTCCCCCTAAATTTCACGATGAAGAATCAAAACATTTGCGCGCTTCGCGCGAATTTTCAGATATTATGTCAAATTTCAGTAAAAATTGCCATTTTTCGCAAATTTCAAGATTTTTTAAACAATTTGTAGCTTAAATTATCTGATTTAACAGACTATTTTGCGCGTTCTCCTCCGACCATTTTTCTCAAAATATTTCCTGCACCCCCCACACTCCAAAATGAAATGACGCCCTTGGAAAGAATCAATAGCATAGAGAGCATAATATATGCATACATTTTGTGGGAAAATACAATATGTTGGCGATTTGCGGAATTCACTGCCCTGCTGATTAAAAATTCAGAAGGTTCAGAAGCATGTTCAGATTTGTAAGGTCCCCTCCTAACCATGGAATGAACAACAGAACATTACTCAAAATCAGTAATTTGATCATGACGCCCTCCTGACCCTTGTAATTTACATATATGGTAAGTTTTTACTGTTGTGATCCAAGGGAATGCCAATTATTGAGTGAATTTGTGTGGTGCCTTACAAAGCCACTGTGATTTTTCTGCTGGACTTTGTGATTTATCATGATTTTTTCCATCATTTTACTGATGGATGTATCTGTTAAGCTTAAACAGCATACCCACTCCCCCTAGCAATTGTTATTTTGTGTGGTCCAATTCTCCTAACCTCTAGTTGATATAGGGCTACCAGTGCGTTATTCAAGAGAGCACAGCACAATATCACGTCACAGTTTGTTTAGATCTAAATCTATGAAATGTAACTAGAAAAATGTTATCTTGATGATTTTTTTTTCATCAAGCAAAACACTTTCACTGATGTCAATAAATTTCCATTGCTTGACAGTTTTAGATGTAAATCATTTGCAATGGCTGACCATTGTGCAATATAGATTCATGAACCTGTAAAATTTAAGGTGTTCTTTTATTGTACTGTAATCTGATGTTATATTGTATTGTGACTTTTTTCTCTAGGTGGATCCCTGAAAGCATTTGCCAAACAAGTTGGAACCAATCTTGCTGGGGCAGGCATAGAAGCTGTGCTGAAGCTTCTCAAACTTGACGCAGTCATCAAAGTCAATGAAGTGTGTGAAAAACCACAGGTTGTACAAGATGGCTGGTACAGAGGTTTGTTGATCACGCGGACTATACTCTATAAACCTTGTAGTATGCAACAAGCAATCAGGCTGTATTACGAGATCTATAGTATATCCCTTGTTTTCTACAACTTTGTGAATAGGTGGTTTTGTATTGTGTAAGAGATTAGTAATGATTGATTAGGGCCAAATCCTTGCATATTAACATTTTTTTACATAATTTGTTCATGATTGTGGTATTATTTTTGGTTAATTGTATACAGGGCCTCCTTGGAAATCAGTGCTTGTCATTGAAGGGGTCACCTGCCTAAAGAAAGATAAAATAATAAATAAATAAATGATTTTTTTTTTGCTTACACATTGATAAACATTTAACATAAGTATGAGTTTAAACTCTACAAACCTTGAAGTATGCAGCAAGCAATCAGACTCTGCTTTATGTGATAGCATAATCCCTTGTATTCTACAGCATTTTGCACTGGAGGTTTTGTATTGTGTAAGATACTTGTAATGATTGATTAGAATTGATTGAAACCAAATCACTGCATATTAATATTTTTGTATGTGAATCATTCATGATTCGATATTATATTTGGCTTATTTTTTGCTACCACATTTACAAACTATTGAACATAAACTTATTTGAATGTTCAGCAAAATTGAGAACACGGTTATGATTGGGAAAATACAGACTAATTTATTTCTGTGTTTGGTCATATTGATTTATGTGTGTAAATCGGCTGCATACTTCAAGGTGTATAGAGTACAGTGAGCAATTTTTCCTAGGTTGAGAAAGTTCACAATGATCATTAACAAGTATCATTCTTCTTCAGAATGTCCATTCAACTTCCGACTCCCCAAGCTTCCTAGCAGCATAACATGTACTCATCACAAAGGCTGCCTTGGATTTAGATGCTGTGTGGACGTAGACCTCAAAGTGGCTAAGCTCTCAACACAATTCTGGTTTATCTTTGATCCGTGTCTTTTTACCTTATCTATTGGGCTTGGAGATTGGACCTATGATGTGGACTTTTTCAAAAATTTCCACTGGAAGACACCGGAACCATTTAATATAGAAGATGTTATCAAAGGATCGTAAGTACATACAGTTTGCTTTGCTGATTATACACTCCTGGTCAAAAGTGTTTGCGCACAAAACCTTTAACCAGCCATATTTCGAGAACCGTTCATCATTTGCGTCACATTTTTCAGATTTATAGTTTGCATATTTAGATCTAAAGAACTCAACACGAATTGAATTTACCGCATTGAAAATATGGTGTGCTAAACATACTGTATACTTTCTTCCGCATATTCAAAAACGGAGGTTAAGTACATAACTGCACATTTGTTGGAAAACTTATTACCTAAAAATGTTCTTTATGGTTACACAGTGATAACAAGCACTGAACTAATAAACTACATAGGTACATAGCAAAAAGTGTGTGTGGTGTATTTGTATATGGTCCAAGAAATCGGCAATTTTTATGGTTATGGAAAATCGAATATCAGAGGAAACATAGATTATTTATATTGGATACTTCAGGCACCTATAAAAAACACAATTTTTTTCAGAGTGTTGGTCTTTATATATAATAATTACGTTTTTGACAGTATTTAAGCATGCGCAAACACTTTTGACCGGGAGTGTATGTTACATGTGGGAAAATGTCTGAAACAAGAAAGGAAATGGAGGTATTTTCAGGCCACTTTATTGTTGACTATACAAAAACACTTGTAGTGTTCTCAACAAATTCTTGATCCTTCTAGTAATACTGTAAAATTACAAATTTTTGCTAGGGAATAAATTTCGCTAATCTTCAAATTCACTAAATTAAATCCCTCGCTAAAATTTTATTTACCATTGAAACTTATGTAAAATGTTCTCAGTTAGTGAAATTAAATCCCAGCAAAATTGTTGATATATTGAAATTTGCCAAATTTTGTCCTCGCCAAATTAAATCACTTTACAGTATAATTGTGGGATATATCCTCCCTAAAAATATTCATAGAAGGATTTCTCAGGGGAGCTTTTTATAGAGTAAAATTCAAAATTAAATTAATCATTTAAAAGTAATTATAACTAAGATTCCTCATGATTTTGATGTTGCGACAGCAATTTTAAGTGGAAAAAATTAAAATTCTCTTTACTTAGGGGAGCATTTTGCTCAATTAATTCTTAAACTTACCAAAGAGCATAATACAGCTTGCTTTACTCTAGTTTGTTTAATTTCTTAGCATATCAATTGTAAGACCAATCAATAAATTTTATCTTTGCAGTTTCATGATAGAAAAGATGGATTCTATATTCAAGCTATGGCTAGACCTGGAGCTTTGCATTGAAGGGACGTGTACAAGATGGGATATCTTTGATGGAACTGAAATCATGAACCCATTGTGCAATCTGACGGCACTGCCTATGCTGCCAGGTGACGGCAGTGTTTCTGGGTTCATTACTTACCTGGGATCCACGGCAACTAGTGAAGCACAGTCCTTGCTGTTGAGAAGTCTTGGCCTAGATGTAAGTGTAGGCATGGTTGCTCTATTCTAGTGTGTTGTTTAGGTTTGCAAGATTATTTTTTTAAATGGTTTTTAGTGACCTTTTGGCTCAGCCAAAGTATGGGAAAGTTTTCCTGAATTAATATTTTGTGTTTTACAAGTACCTGGAAAAAATGCTTTGGGTATGTTACATGTGAGACAATTTAGATAGATATTTTCTTCATCGCAGATTTTATTAAGGAGCCGGTTCAAAACTCATTCAGTAGTTACTGCCAAGAACCACAGTTACTGCCAAGAACTGGTGGTTCTGTGCCAGTTGCCATTGTCCATATTCATAACATTAGCAAATGGTCATAAGCAGTGGCTCAGGGTGGGAAGCTGTCAGTTGAGTTTTGAAACATTCCCTAAACAATGATTTGTTTTTTTTGCATTGTATTTCAGAAATATTTCAGTAATGAAAGATGTGATTTGGAGTTACTAGCAGTACAAGAAAATAGTAAGTCCTGATCCAATAGAAGTATCATACACAACACGATTCCTCATGTAGCTGATCAGACTATGTGGCTCTAGATCTTAAACTATTTGGTTACTGCTTCTGGTTCTCTTAACTTTTTTCAAATATTGTAGCATATGTGGCTGAAGAGGTCCACATTTAATCAAACCTGGGACTCTACAAGGAATTTAGAAAGGGGAATCGGTACTCGCAGCCATTTTGATTTCACCGCCGTGTAAATCCTATGGGACGGCAGCCATCTTGGTTTGTCACTCATTGTACCTCCGACATTTTACGGCTTCGCGTGCCTCACTTCGAGATTCTTCACAACGATTAGCGGGAAAATTGGCGTACTTTGATCAGAGCAAGTCGCAATACACGCTGAAACAAAGACACGGTTTGCGCGTGAAACAAAATGCACATGCTTTTTATGCATCAAATGAAGATTTAAGCAATCTGCCTGGATATCGGGCCAAACTCCAAATATATCCGGAGGTACAATAATTCGACCCAAGATGGCGGCGTATCCCGATTCCCCTATAAAAATTCCTTGATTTCAGCATCCGGTGATCTGTAGTACTTAGCGCAATGATTACAGTTTTCTTAATCTAAACAGTAGTTTAAACCAACTAAGTTAACTAATCATGACTCAGTAGCTTATGACTCAATGTGATTTTTGTTATACAGAGTGCCCTAACATTCCTTTACCAACCAATGACATCCTATCTTGTAACCTGGTTGGGCAGAATTGCTACGGTATATCATGCTGTGCCAGTCTGGATTTTAAGCTTAGTCGAATCTCGACCAAAGCTTCCATCATCCTTGACCCATGTGAGCCATCGTTGACAATAACCCTGGGAAGCTGGCAGGAAAAACTGACTTTTGACTTTCCATTTGGTGTGCTCCAGGAGTATGAGCTGAGTGATGCACTAAAATTGAGGTGAGCGTAAACAGAGAGATGCATGTGGCATAGTAGTAAAGCTGTTGTTATCATCAATGTCATTGGGGGTAGAGAATTTGAATGCAGTGAATTAGGTAACAGTAGGCAGCACTATGGTGTATTAATAGTAATCTCAACTAGTAAGCTTACCAGATAGTTTATCTGGCTGATCTGGCTGAAGAGGAGCTTAAAGAAGAAATTCTAGAGATTCTGCTCCATACAGTGTGGCATGTGTCCTAGCAGAACAGTGCAAGACTCATAATTGGAAGGTTGTGAGTTCAAGCTCAGCTAGCGCCAACATTATGTGAACCTGGGCAAATCACTTTATCACACTTGCCTAGTCAACCCAAGCGCATTGGGGAGTTGTTTAGGGGGAATATCACAACCTAAGTGCTGATAGGTCAGTGGCTGCAAGTGGCCTAGTGTAAGGCAAAGTGGTTCTTATGATTCCCTTGTTACTGCATTATAATAATGGCAAGCGCTTTATATCCTTTGGCAAAGGCGCAATATAAATGCCGGAATTATTATCTTTATATTAAATACAGATGAGTCAAATCTCAAGTCTGCTGTTCTTTTGTCTTCACAATAATGAGAATTCAATTTTCAAGGAGAAAAAACATCCAGTTAATAACTGCCAGCTGGGTTTTGAAGTCTTCTTTCTATGCCTTTTCATTTTTTTACTTGCAGGTATAGAATATCACAAATCCCAGATACAGGATATAAAGTTGAACTTTCAATCCAAATCTGCATTGATGGTGCTTGTGATTTCACATTACCCATAATGCCGGGTGCTGAGATCAAACTTTGTGGTGCCGATGTTGGATTCACTTTACCAGGGTCAGGTGGGGTCAACGGTTACCTAGAATCCCTGGCTGGAGAAGTCGTCAATGAAAATATTGAAGCAGTACTGAAATATCTTGGACTTGATGTAAGTAGACAGCTGAAAGCTGGTTTCAAGTGCGCAAACTCGACCTTGTCGCATCTGGAAAATTTTGCAGCAAGCACAACAAGACGATATATTGATTATCCTGTTGTGATGGTCGCAACGACACGATATTTTGAGATGGAATAAATTCAATTTTTCTTGCAACAGACCATTGTGGTAATACGCAAATGTGTCATGCTACATTGCGACTACTCAAAATTGCAAAACAGGGCCTCTGCTGCAACTACAAGCTTGGTCGTATGCCGAAATGACAGCTTCTCTGAAGCCGCCTTTAATCTTTAAGAGATATTTTTTATGAAATCATTTAATATCACATAATATAACATTGATAAATTACATTGGATTTAGATTTTTGTGGAGAAAGAGACAGACATTTTTATTTTGAATTAGTCTTATCTGACTTTGAAAATTGAGATTCAATAGTATGGGAAATTACCAATAAAGTCTTATTGGTTATTTTTATTAATCTATATGAACAAAATGGATTAAAGCATTTCTGAAAAGTGTGGTTCCCCTGGACCTCCACCCCACCCCATCAATATTTATCCATTCAAGTCTTACTGCCAGGCAACAATTTACTATAGGCAAATCAATAATTTCTTGGACAATGTAAACAAAATTCCAGGGTAGCCGCTGCATTTACTAACTATGGGACCCTGCACTCTGGATTTCTGTAAAAACTGTCTAATAAATTACTGTTTGGCCTATACAGGGTGTCCCAATAAAAATGCATCACTTTTGTTTTTGATCATATCTCAGAAACCAATACACAAAAATTAAAACTTTTTTCAAAATAATAATAAGTATAGTTTAATCTGTCATCGGTGAAAGTTTGAGCAAAATCCGTGTAGCCGTTCTTGAGAAAACTAGAATTATGTAAGAAGACTCAATTTTATCCCATTCCAATGGGGTTTACCACATTAATTCATATTTGCAACTATCATCGATCTAACATGACCATGTCCCCACAGTAATAGGCCTACTCTAAATGGAAATCTCATTTTATGCATGGATAAACACCTTTTCAGGAAAACAACTACAAAACAACAACCACAACAACAAAGACAACAATGGGCAAAACAACAACAGAAAATTAAGAATTTGAATAAACCTGAATGAAACTTGAAAGCTTGTCTACACACACTCGGCCCGTTCATCGTCAGAGATTTAGAGCATCGTATTGGACCAGGAGATGATGATAAGAACACAAATGTGCCTGGAAACTGATTGTGAAAGGTTTAAAATTTACTAAAAACTAAACCAAAAAAATTTGAACGTGCACTATCATGGACCCAGACTTTCCACTTTTACGAGAAAGTGAATAACTGCTTTGATATTTGGATTTGAATATGTTGACAATGTTATATTTTTTAAAAAAACACTTGTAAAGGGAGAGACAGTCATAAAGATTTTTTTCTTTTGTTATGACAAAAAAGCTTGAAACGATAAAAGATACAAAAGATTTCTGAAATAGACTTTCCATTAAAAGAAATCTCTGCCTTGTTTGAGTTTTCTTGAAAAACCATGAACTCATTTTTTTATAATGCTAAAAACCAGCAAGACCTACATATTGAATACAGTGCTGAAAAAGATATCAAAATCATGTTTTAATGTCTATGCCATATTTTGTGATCTTTTAGAGTCTGTTGTTCAAGTTTGAAATGAAATGATCAATAGTAATCAAATATGTGATAAACATGATTTACTGTGCATGTGGTAAACCCCATTGGAATGGGATAAAATTGAGTCTTCTTACAGAATTCTTGTTTTCTCAAGAACAACTAGACAGATTTTGCTCAAACTTTCACCGATGAACGACTAAACTATACTAATTATTATTCTGAAAAAAAGTTTTAATTTTTTTATATTGGTTTCTGAGATATGATCAAAAATAAAAGTGATGCATTTTAATTGGGACACCCTGTACTTTGGTGAGCCCTTGTTACGTGATATATTGGAACAGAATGCCTTTTCTTTTACCTTTTCAGTAGGATTTGGGGACATCAGTTTGTTTGGGATTAAATAAATCGTTGCTAATTATTCCCAATTATTCAAGTGCTTTTTACATTTGTCATCAAATGACAATTCATAAATTAGGAAACCTTATACTGTAATTTTGCATTTGTGGAAGCAATAAATTATGTATATTATGTTCATATGCCAGATTTATCAGGACATATACTGTAAACGTGAATATTTTTGCACCTAGTTTATTTAAGCGCACAACTAATTTTGAAGTATTTTGTAAGTTTAATTTCTTTTTTAATCTATACATACCATGTTTTGCGGTTAATTTATTTTCATGTATTGAGCATAAACAGCTTGAAAATAAATGTAGCGCAAAAAATACCTCGTATACAGTACATTTTTTGGTATCATTTTTTTTTTTTTGTTATTTTAGGACTATTTGACTCTCACTGATTGCACAATACCAGCACAAAATCCAGATGGTAAGTCCTTGATTTTTATAAAGCTCTTATCATAACCTGCATCGGATTTAGATGGCAATAATAAGAAGTTTTTGAGTGCGCTCAGAAAGTGCCTATCAATTTACCTTAATGTGCATTGGGTTTTGGCACTTAGTTTCTATTCAAGTGAATATGTTTTGTAATCAAGTTGTTAACTTATTTTGAAAGTTTGTTACCTTCAAAATTGTCCGTGAGTATTTGCAGATTTAAAAATTAAGATTTTTATTTATTTTATTTATTTTATTTCAGACATATTTAAAGAGGGTAGCCAAGATCAGTGATCTAGCACTGCTTTCCACAAGGGCCCTCTATACATAAAAATTATACAATATACAAGTATAGAATTGGAATTAAAAATTACTTAAATTACATACTATACACATTACACAGAAAATATTAAAAGATAAAATTACAAATTTTTTTTTGCAAAAATAAGGCGCCTATTCACATTTTGAATAATTTGAATATGCTTGATTATCTCTTACTTTGTATGATTTGGCTTGAAATAATAAAATGTTCTTCACATCCGATGCTTTGTAAGTATATCTACAGGCATATTTTTTGTGGCCAAATTTTTGTGTTTAAATGTATTTTAGCCTGTTTTTGCTTGCATGGAATTTCATTCTCACGCCTGTAACTAGCTCTTCTACTTATAAAGTGAGTTTTGATGAAAAACACCATCTGCTGGCATTAAAAAATACCCATCTTTTGTTTTAGGTTCAAACAGTTCTGAAAAAGATTCATATCCCAAGGACTCTGATCATCCCTATCCCCTTAAAAACATGGGTCCCACATCCTTACCAGACAAAGTCAGAAAAGTTACATGCCCCACAGTCATTGCAGCTCAGAATCATTGCAAAATTTGTAATTTTACTGAATCAAGGCTTTGTCTTAGTTTTTCAAGATCTTCCTTTCATCACACAAACTTGTTTTAGAGTTTAGCACATACATCTGCAGATATTAATATCCTCGCAGCTAATATAGTTATATCGATGTTTCATTTTTCATAGCCTGTCCTGTCGTAACTATACCAGAAAACCCCATAGCCTCCTGCTACCTGTATGATGGCTGCCTGGGTATAGAGTGCTGTGTCGGCTTAGATTTAAAAGTGGCCCGGCTACAAGCTAAAACATGGCTGATTTTGGATCCATGCAACTTCAAACTGAGTGTCGGCATTGACAAATGGTTCTTTAATCTTACGCTGTTCACATATGAGTATGGAACTGTCATGGATTTACCCATTGTAGATGATGTGCTGATATTTCAGTAAGTATAGCTTTTTAGCTACTTGCTTTGAGATTGAATTGGTCTTGCTTTCTGCTTGTTTTCAAGTGTTTCTTTTGACCAACACCTTTCATAAAAACCAAGACACTTTTTGCAAATAAGCATGTTATGTTAACAATGTATGGCACAAAGATTGAACCTGCTGTCGACTATGTTGTAGACATAGATTAAAGAAAGTCAGGTAGGAAACTAGTCTATTTGCACCTTAAAAATTGGGCTAAGTTAGGGGATTGCGCCACACGGGCGCCATGCCTAGACCGATGCTGTGCGAGTGTGTGGTGACTCCGCCGTTCAATCTGTCGCGCGCTACTATTACTTGACTACAACACAATACCCATCTTACTTTTTGCCGCCAAATTGTGTGTAAGCAAAGAACAAAGCTTGACTGGCTCGATAGCCGCATTCTCAGTCAAATTACCATTTAGTTGCCAGAGTACGGTTGTAGACAAAAGCAATTTCACTCTCTGGCGACAAGGTTTGTTGCCAAAAAATGTTTAAAAAGTAATAATACATGAAAAAACAAGAAAGCTTAATATTGTGATGCAATTTAACTTGATATATTACTCCTCCCAGCATAAATGTTTGCATATCTATTATCAGTTGGGTACATCTTCATTTGCACAATCACTATGCACATTCTTTTAATTCTATCGCAGCATAATTTAAATTGCCTTTGCTGCATTGCCGAAAATGTTTTGTTGATGGCAGTTGCCCAATTTTCATAAATTGAGTGTGTTACGACCCAAAACAAGGATCAAGGTCAGAATTAACCTTTCGGGTTCGAGCTAAAAGCAAAGCAAGAATAAATACACTGTAATTCAGGATTTTATCAAATAAACAAACAATTTATTTACACAAACAATTTAACAGTGTAACTGTCTTATCTACAGTTTTGTTTACTCACGAATGGCTTCTGACTTGAACAAGCTAGCTAATAATATTCCACGGTAAAGTCCTTTATGACATCTG
>JXSR01S052657.1:52038-63259 GCA_000969725.1 Ophiothrix spiculata
TCATAAAATAAAACAAGCCGTGTAATTGATGAGGCGTAGAAATCTGTATTGATTAGGGACCTACTATTAATGCAACTATATAAAGTTCACTAGTGCATATCTCTTACGTGCACAGTTCAGGGGATGATATTTATTGGTTTTAAATGCCGATGTTTAGGGACGACTTCAAAACTCAACCGGCGGTTGCCTGCCGGTTCTGGACGGTTCTGGGCGGTTCAACCGGAATAAACAATAGCCAACCGCCCGGAACCGCCCAGAACCGGCAGGCAACCGCCGGTTGAGTTTTGAAGCCGTCCCTTACTAGACGCGCTGTTTAAATATTTGCTGAGAGTTTAGCTAAATTCAAATTAACTAAACGCATTTTATGTCTAACCAACGTTTAGATAAACATCGTTCGAGAATACGGCCCATGATGATCAGTTAAACCGTAGTTTAGCTAATCACCTTTCTGTAATATGGGCCATCGATATGTTTAAAAAAACCAGCAACTAATACATTGTAACAGAAAGCCATTGCCACATCCACCCTTATGAGACACAAGATCAAAATGTTCTCCAGTTGAACCATTAATGCAACATTCTAAAGGTAAATTCATGATCTACTTAGAAATAAAAGTTATTTGTTTATTTTGTATCGTGTTCTTTAAACATGGCGCCATTTCAACAACCCGGTATTGCGATTTTATTGATTCACTCGGCACAATGTCACTGGGTTAATTACTTTAATACTCGATGTAAAGGCGCTGTCACACATCACCGTATTGAGCTAAAACGTATGAAAAACGTACACAGTTTAGGCTATACGGTGACGAGAAGCATTATACGGTGAAGAAATCCATACAATAAACGTATTGATTAACGAACATGAAACGAATAGACCATACGATGACCGTACGACTTGCGGATAAGAAGCGGGAAAGTTGTCTCGTCTCACTGAACAACGCCGAATGAGAACCGGACGTGTTCCGTACTAAACGAATAAATCAAGTATGAGGAACGTACAAAACGAATAAGAAACGTACGAGTAGTCACAGAGACAATAGCCAAGGTAAATCCCCACTTAAAAATCAACCTCTTCAAACTTTGCGGTTCGCAAGTTTCATTATAATAATTCTTCAGTGCACAAAACTACTCTATAACAAAACCCCGGGGCGGGGGTAACTGATATTTGTGTCTGGGTAAAAAACCAAGATCCGCTGGTTCCGATGGTGGCCCTATGTGAGACCAAATATGCACAAATGAGTAAAATCATACCCTATCTGAGACCATTAATCTACTATATCTGTTCGAATGGATACCCTATCCGAGCCCATACCTGTTCGAATAAATACCCCATCTGAGACTATATACGCAAATGTGACGACGAAGTAATTATTACAAGAACTGTAAAAATGTAATTGTACACCATTTGGACACTTTTAGAAACTGTTTTTAGGTATTTGAAACACTTTTATTGGCAATTTAGGGAACAATTGTCATTAATTCAACAATTCTCTCTAAGTTTGATACTCTATCAGGGATTTAAAATACCAATTTGATACCCGTTAACCTTCGGAACCGGAAGACCTCGGGTGGTTACCCGAGCACAAATATCAGTTACCCCTCCCCCTCCCCTGGCTTTCTGAATAATTATGATCAACTGAGAAATTCGTTATCCATCCGGTGGGAATTCGGTTTGTGAACGTTTCATACGGTATCTATTCGTTAGACCTACGGTTTGAGCTCGATATGTATACGGTCAATGCGTTTCATATTCGGTATGCATACGGTTTATGCGTCTCATGTTCGGTAATGATACGTTGAATCCCTGGTACATTGCACATGACGGATGCACACCGTACATTAACGATTGCATAACGTATGAGTAGCGGACGATTAGCGTGCAAACCGTACAAACTCCGTCCATCAACCGTACACACACCGTCCTGAAAATTTTGACCTTGCTCAAAACATGACAACGTACTCAACGTACGCAAAACGCATTCCCGCCGGATGGATAACGGATTGAACGTGTTTCTACCGAATGCATAACGAACATCACCGTACAGTCAAAACAGTGTACGTTATTCGTACGTTTTCGTCAATACGGTGATGTGTGACAGCGCCTTTAGACACGGACGAGTCAACATTTTTATTAGATCACTGAAATCTAATACTGGCAAAATAAGACATATGAACTGATGGATGGATTCTTTCAAAGGATGCGGGTAGATTAGATTTGATGTTAAATTATAGATGCAACATGGTCTTGACATAATAGTTTCAATTTTCAGCCACATCTCACAAGGCGTTTATAAGGAAACTGTAGGGAAACTTATGTTGCTTTTGGTCAGATCTGATAGGTAATCTAGTTAAGTGTGAAATTAAGCTCCGAATGGTATCAACCCTTTCACGTACGGGTAGGGGGCAACAACACAAATTGGTCGACAAACGTGATTTTTAGGTCAACTTTGATTTGACAACGCCTGGGTCAGGGTCATTTCACCGCTCAAGTTGAGTGGTCATATGGAATGTGTATATGTATTAGAGTGACAAGCAGGCGATTAAATGTCCTGGTCACGCTTGACTTCGCCAAGAGAATGTTTTGAAGCAAACGAAAAATGATCGTTCAACACCCCCAGTTTACAAAAATAGGGCTGTGGTAAAAGTGGAATGGTCCCTGGCAGTATATGACATTTTAAAAGGTTTTAAGAGATTTTAGGTCATATACCGTCACAAAACAGTCCACATTCATCACAACCCTATTTTTGTAAACTGGTGGGGCGATGAAGGATCATTTTTCGTTTGCTTCCAAGCATTCTCTTGGCGCAGTCAAGCGTGACCAGGACATTTAATCGCCTGCTTGTCGCTGTATTACATATACACATTCCATACGACCACTCAACTTAAGCGGGGAAGTGAAATTGACCCAGGCGTTGTCAAATCAAATTTGACCTAAAAATCATGTTTTTCGACCAATTTGTGTTGTTGCCCCCTACCCGTACGTGAGGGGGTTGATCCCATTCGGAGCTCAATTTTACACTTAACTAGATTACCTATCAGATCTGACCAAAAGCAACATAAGTTTACTCAAACATGATTTTAGATTTGTATGAGGCTGAAAGTTATGTTTAATTCCCACCAAACCGTACTACCCCTCAAAAAATATTTATAAATATTTTAAAATTTTGTACTTTCATCTCTAAAATAGAACATATATAGATACGGCTACCCAAACTCGTTATCGTTCCTTTAAGTCTGTTTACTGCATTGAGCCTTAGCTTCGGGCATATCGGAACATCCAATTTAGTTGATTCAGGGGTTAAAGCTAAAAGCAAGATAAAATACAGTTCTAATACAGATCAAATCAACATACATCTTCACTGTGTTTATTACTTACTCGATGTAGGATACGGACGAATCAACATTTGATCAAAGATACCTAATACCTGCCAAAGCAGAGCAAGATATTTGAACTGATTGATGAAATCCTTGAAAGGGTGTGAAATGCGCATCTTGGGCATTACAATATAGATCGAACATGGTCTGGACATAATAGTTTCAATTTACTTTGGTAAAAAAGATAAATTTTGATCAACGTTCTTATTTTAAAATAGAATTCAAACATTTAATATCAGCCAGGATCTAGGCTAGTTTTAATAATGAAGTAAGCTTTTTTTAGTTTCATTTTTAGATGTATCCCAACATCAACAAAATGCTTTTATCTGTTTTTACCGCTCTTCCCGAAAACGAGACTTTCAATTGCATTTAACAAAAAGTAGATAAATTTAATCAAGTAGGATGATTTCTTGACCTACCCGACGGCAAACTGTTGTTAATGAATATATTGATATTCCAATTTTGACTTTTAGATTACTAGCCCTTAAAACATATCCCCAAATCACTAAACAGATTGCGGGATCATGGAATTACTTGCCAGTGCTATTATATACATGCAACTCTTAAAGGCGGCAGGTGTAGTGTTCTCTTGTATGGCAAGCAGAAATCTAATCCAGGAAAAGGGAAAGGACAATTACTGTTATTAATGCGATCTTCTTATATTACATCTCTTCTCCAGATTCAAGATTTGCATTGTTCTGTTTCCTCTATAAATAAATATCCATCTGCCTTTTAACATGATTTTAGATTTGGGTCAATTAGTCGATGAAGGATAAGGACCAAACCGACAACATCTTTACTAGTCACAGGAATCTAATACCGGAAACTTAGGTATTTGAACTGTTTTATTAAATCTTTCAAAGAACGTGCCTACACTCAAGGTATTGAGTAAAAAAAAGAAATATAGAACAAACATTTCTCTTTTATTTGGTCAAAGAGATGTGACTATTGGATTTCCGTTCTAGTGATGAAAAAACATAACACAACTCAAATAAAACCTGTCTTTTGTAAATTGTAGGGGAGACCGGGGACAATTGTAACACGGGGCACGTTGTAACAGGGGACCCCACGCCAAGATAAAATGACTTAAGGTGGTTATTTTCAGCACAATATATGTGTCTATTTCTGTTGCATTTCATCCCCGCTCACTACTGAATTTGGTGGACGGAATTTTTGGTAAAGTTCAAAAAACGATTTTTGACCAACTTTGTAAGTTATGAAAATTTTGATAATTTTGAAGAAAAAGATAGGTTAATAATCGTGCACAAACTACTTGCTCTCAGAATTGAAAGACCACCCTAAGGTCATTCAGGCTAACAAAACCCTTTAACAAATTACAAGTCTACTTTTATGACAAACGTACTTCAAAGATGGCCACCCTGGTTGGGATCAATTGTAACGGGGTCAATTGTAACAGGCATATCTCTAAGATTACTTGCTCGACTAATTCACGCATGATGGAAAATAAAGATATAGAAAATCACCTTTTACAACAATTATGATTATATTGTTCCCAAGCCACACAAACAGTGTTATACTTGATTTCCGAAAGCACTGTTACAATCGTCCCCGATTTCCATGTTCCCCACTATACCGTTAGTTATTACGATGTTACAACTGACCAAGACACCCGTTACAACTGACCCGCACCTATGGGACAATTGTAACATCTGAATACTCATTTTCAAATCATTATTGCTACAAAACCACATACTTGACAAATAATAAACCTTGTGGAACTTAGAGCAGACATATGACTCTTTCAAAATAAAGTTATTTTGATATTCTTCTAAATGTCAAAAAAGAGTTACACCTGAATTTCCAAAAACTGTTACAATTGTCCCCGGTCTCCCCGATTTTAGCTTTCTTGGATCAAGTTTGAGTTTGTTTAGGATGCCAAAAGAGACACCGGTAATACAAACTTATACAAATTTACAGGTGTAAATTGACGGAAATTTACTCTACTATGATAAAAAGAATATATCGAAATAAAATTGACGACAACAGGACTCGATCGAAACTGTAACCTTTCTCGATGTCTTTGTCATCGTGTGACGTTGCGGAATGGTTTTGAATAAAATGACACTGCTGAATTAGCAGTCTTTAACGTATAACTGATTTGCATGTATTATTAAAGAAATAACATAATTTGAATTCCTTATAGACAAAACTAGTACATTGTTTGAATAGTGTCTAGACATTTAATATATTTCAGAAATCCAGTTCACCTATCTGAAATATTTCATTTTTCCATTACGGTGTCATTTACACACTAGATGTCAAAATAAATGAGACTGCTAAATGGGACAGAAGTTTTGTTGCATTACACAGTGTTTTCTATGTTTGGTATCAGATATTTGTTAATTTCTTAGGTTTTTGTTTTTTATAAATCTATTTATCAAACTAATGCAGCTGTAACTGATGAGATTTGAACGAACAATTATTTAAATAGAGATAAAGTTCCTAAACCACCACAACGTGAAATACGGTATAGTTACAGGTAAGTCTTCACACTTATTTTGTGATTAATTCCTTAGTTTTGAAATTATAAGTCTTAACACTTAAGTGCATAAGGTGTTTTAGAATCCCGTTAGTGCAAGGGGGGGGGGGGGGGGGGGTATGAACCCTGGAATTTGATCGCTTTAAAAACAATGTTCTGCATATTATTTATCTTTAAAACTGTGCACAGTGATACACCAACTCAATTAAAATCATATGAAACAAATACAATTTAAAAATCCGTCATTCCGTTTCAAAATGGCGGCCGGATTTCTAATTCGTGGCAAATTTTAAAGGTATGGATGAATTAAGGGTTCAAGCAGGCCTGGGTTCAAGGTTCAAAGCCAATAAGCCTGTACAGCCATTAACCTTGTTTTGGAACAAAACAAAATGGCGGCCAAATATCTAATTCGTGTCAAAAAAAAATCTGAAAAATTTCCCGCCAAAAATTGGAAATCTGCTTTCCCAATAGAAACTTTCAAAGAAAATTGGCTCATAATAGCAGACTATTATAACAAATACATTGCTGAAATAAAATTTTAAAAAAATTGTTTCGTTTCGGTTTTAGGGACAAAACTAAATTTGAACAGTGCCATCATTTTACCAGTTTATGCTAATTATCTCAAAAACGACGCGACCGATTTGAATTTTCTTTGCACCAAAACAAGCGCAACCCCTACCTTGACAATTACATAAAACAGCTTTACCGGGTTATGTTGGGTTTTCGGCGCGCTTCGCGCGAAAATCAAAATCCAGGGACCATAATGGACCCCCCTGTTAAAAGGCCAAAAATGATAGTTTATGATGTAAGTGGGTAATAACCCATTCATAACTGTTTCACTTAAGGATACATGCCCTGAAGTATTAGTTGACAGAAGCTAAAAGTTTTTTCTTAAGTTTTTGGCAAGAAAAATATGTTTTTAATACGATGACCAATAGAAAATGTGGAAAAAGACCTCTGCTGTTATCCTATGTGTATTATAATAGGGAGGAGATTTTTTGAGTGAGGTAAAAATGGGCAAGTTTGGAGATGACGAGTAAAAATGGTCAGTTACCCCCATGAAGTTAATACAGAAACACTGCCAAGTCCCGATGACGAGTTATGGAAACACCAGTCTTGCAGGCAAGTTACGGGTTCATCGTTAAGTCCTGACAAGAATACTTCAAAGTTCTTTTGGTATTTAAAAACAACTCCTGTGATTTTATCACCATAAATTTTACCATGTGACTTAAAAATGAAAATGAATAAACCTGAGCATGTGTAAGTGAGGTGTAATATTTGATTATAGTTAACACAAATTCGACACGTCTTGTTTACCTTGCATTTTTCAAACATCGTTTTGATCCTAATATTCAAGGTTAAATGTATTAGGTACACTGTAAAAATAAAAGCAACATTTACAGGAAGATACTGTAAAATGCGAGGAAAACTTACCGCTTCTGACTGTACTATGGAATGCAGGACAATATTGCAGTACTAAAAGTAAATTTTGCGGTAAAATACTGGCAGCAATTCTCCCAACAGATAACCGTAAACATTACAATTAACTTCAATTTTTACAGGTTTTCACTGTGTATAAGCTTCTATTTGACAGTACGCGCCGTAAAAAAGAAGGTCTAAACTCTTGGACGGGCTTGCGAACTTATGGTGACTGAAAGGTGTGTTTTTTAATTGTATTTTATACACTCCAAATTTGCAATAGCTATCCAATAGCCACCATTTGTACATATTTTGTTTTAGATAAAAATTACAGTAAACTGTAATTTTACGGTATTTTGTCGGCAGAATTGCTGCCAGTAAATACTGTTGAATCAACAGGTTATTTTTACAGTGTAATAGAATGGTAAAAAGTTGAAATTCATGTCAAATTTTTCGTCTCCTCATAAGAAGCAAAAAAGTCAATAAAACAAAAATCGTATGATGTTCCGTTTTTTTGAGATAGAAGTCGAAATCACTAAAAGTTTGTTGACCTTAAGTATTTGGGTCAGCTTTTCAAACTGCTCCGATTTCAGTGAAATTAGCCTAAAATTAACACTTAAGTGCATAAAGAGGGGAGTCCATATGGACCTTGGATTTTAACGCAACATAACCCAATAAAGCTGTTTTATGTAATTGTCAAGGTAGGGATTACGCATGTTTTGGTGCAAAAAAAATCAAACCAGTCTTGTCGTTTTTGAGATAATTAGCATAAACTGATAAAATGATGGCGCTGTTGGAATTTTGTTTTGTCCCTAAAACCAAAACGAAACAACTTTTTGAGCTTTTATTTCAGCAATGTATTTGTAATTATAATCTGCTATTATGAGCTAAATTTCATTGAAAAATTCCTTTGAAAACAGATTTTCAATTTTTGGCGGGAAATTTGACACAAATTAGATATTTGGCCGCCATTTTGAATGACGGATTTTTGTTTTTGTTTTATATGAATTTAAGTGAGTTGGTGTATCACTTTGTACAGTTTTAATGGTAAATAATGTGGAGAACATTGTTTTTTAAAGCGTTCAAAATCCAGGGTTAGTATGGACCCCCCCCCCCCTTGTGCACAAAAACACCTTATGCACTTAAGTGTTAACCGGGGTACCATATTGTTTTGAAAACTATACTGTGCCAGGACCTTCCAAAACAAGGTTAATTGCTGAACAGGCTTATTGTCTTTGAACCTTGAACCCAGGCCTGCTTGAACCCTTAATTCATCCATACCTGTATATGTTAAGAAGTACAGAGTGTCCACGAATGATTTATATTAAATCGTAATTTACCATAAAACCAACAAGCTTTCTACAATAGTGGATAAGTCTTCTACATATCCCATGAGTTTCATCAAAATATCATGCTTCATTGCTTTGTGCGATGACGTAATTGAAAATATAGGCAAACGTGGTTTGGATCTTTACAAATAATCGTATAGTATATACTTGTAATATGCACACTCACTGATGTTTGTAAAGTTTAATAAACACAACTTCACCAATTACAAATCGTTTTTCTTTGTTTTTGTAATTTTATATGAACTACAAAAAGCATTACCTTGGACACTTCTTGATCTATTCCTACCCAAAATAGCGAGATAGTCTCAGTCACATATGGAGCAAAACACAATGTTGGCGGGCGAGTTCAGGAACCACAGTTCTGTTGATTATGTCAAAATACTTCGGCGCGTTGAGGTTTCCGTCGACAATTACTGGTTCTGTTATTGAGTTGGTACCCAAAATACCCATCCAAACTACTATTTCTGGTTGTCATTAGCAATGTCAAACGTAAAGTTTCTAGGTGGGTTTCCTGTAAGCACATAACGTCTAACATTGTTTGTACTGGTCATTCTAAAGCTGTTTAACCGTAACCAAAATTGTTATTTCACTCCTAAGGACATCCTTTTATATCTATCACAATCAATCAATAAAACCTAAATTGTATTTTACGTTTTAACTCTAGAAACTTAGGGTATCAGTGTAGTCTGTTTTGACTGTTTAAGTTCAACAATTTCTATAATTACACATTCGCAAAATATACACTGTTTAGAAAAATCTCTATAACTTTCCACAGGAACATGCATTTTGAAAAAATCTAAAATCTTCAGAAACCTTAAGACACGTATAACTCAAAAATAAACAAGATTTGACCAAAACCTTACCCACTTGTCCATAAAAAAAATCCGATAGCCGGGTATAAATTATTCATGGACACTCCGTACTAAACTATCTTTTTTTTCTGAATCAGAAAGTGTCTTTTCTTTGATCTTATTTTCATTAAAATCGAAGCATTTTGAAAATTTGACCCTTATACAAAAGGTCAAAGAACTTTTTATTTTGACCCCTATCTCAAAAATGAAATATCATACAATCTTGTGTGTGATTGACTTTTTTGCTCCTTATAAGCATATGAAGAATTTGACATAAATTACAACTAAATTTGATTTTTGTATTTGATTTTATGGTTTGTACCTAATACCTTTGGTATTAGATTTCAGGGTCAAAGTTTGAAAAATGCAAGGAATGTTTTTTTGAAAGCTTTGACCTTGTACTTTCATTTCATGTACATATTACCGTTTACTAACAAAATGGGAACATATTTTTTTTTTACATTTCATCCTTAACTAATACCTCTGCCCGAACTTGATGTCGTTCCTTTAAGCTAAGGCCAACAATTTTCTGCTTTACAAATGTCAAATTCCGCTTTATTCTGCTTTGTATTTTTTGCTCTTTTTTGATACAATAAAATTCTTAAAAATCTTCAAGTTTTCAAGTCTCTTTCAAGACTCTTACCTATCTTTTTACTAAAGTCGAATTTTGTCCTAATTTTGCACTACGTTTCGGTATTGGTGCCTTTTTTAGTGTTTGTGAACTAAGCTTAATGAACAAACAAGTTTCTGCCCTGCAGCGATACTGAAGTTGCTCGAAGCTTTTGGAAAAGCCCCCGTGGCTATTTTTAGCTCCCGCGCGCAAGGAATCCTGGGACACAGTGACGTAGCGCAATGCAGTATTTTTGACAGTCGGGCGATCCGTGACTGCGAGATCGCAATTCTATGCTGAATAATTGGGCATATCACGGCCGTAATGGGGACTACTAGGTAGTTTATACGTTTTTATAGGCATTGTAAGGTAAATCTATGATAAATTTGGCTTTATTTTGTTCAATTTATGGTCTCAAATATTCATAAATATTTATATATTTTTTCAAATTTTTATAATTTGCTGTTGTGAAGCCGTTTTGGGTGTTTTTTTTCTCAGATATGCTTTTTCCGCTTTCCACTTCAAATTCCGCGATTTTCGCGGAAATTCCGCAACGCGGAGGACTTCAGAATTTACTTTAAGCCTTTCTAAACATTCAAGGCATATCTGAAAATCCAATTTATATAGTTGAATCAAGGGTTAAAGCTGAAAACAAGTCGAAAATATAGATCAAAGCAACATACATCTTCACTGTGTTTATTACTTACTCGATGTAGGACAAATCAACATTTGTTTACATAAATCTAATACCCGGCTAAGCAGAGAAAGATATTTGAACTGATTGATGAAATCGTTCAAAGGACGTGGGATGCGCATTTTGGACATTACAATATAGATCAAACATGGTCTGGACATAATAGTTTCAATTTACTTTGGTCAAGAAGATAAATATTTAATTAACGTTCTTATTTGAACATAGAATGCAAACATTTTATATCAGTTAGATATCTAGGGTAGTTTTAATAATGTACATGTAGTTAGTTTTTGTTAATCCTCCTGAGTTTCACTTTTAGATCTATCCCCCAAAAATAGGGGACGGTGGGGCAAGTTGGCCCCTTTTCGTTCAAACGCCCCTGAATCGGACATGATAAAGATATATATATACCCGTACTATG
>JXSR01S052666.1:0-13535 GCA_000969725.1 Ophiothrix spiculata
AGTGGTGTCTGACCGATCTACCAAAGATCAGAATCGGCTGATTCCGATCTTAGATAGTTTCAAATCGGCCGATTCCAATTCTGATTCTCTTAGTGTATAATACAAAGGCCGATAAAAAAATTGCTGATATTAACGCAATATAGATGAATCCATCAATCATTTACATATCCTGTGGTAGTCAAAGTTAATTCTGTTTATAGTATTTTGAAGTTGCCTTTTTGATTCTGGTAAGGAACCATTAAAACTAGTACTGTTCCCTTGATTGCCCCTCCCACGGACCCAGCAATGCGCGCTGCCTGGGCGAAAGGACAGCACACTTTTGATTGTACTGCAGAGGCTAGTGGACAGCTCTGAGCAAGAGCTAGAACCATGGACTTTGATTTTGTATCCAATGACTGACTCATGGAAAAAATTGATGTTCCAATTACATAACTATTTTAAAAATGTGCCCTGTGTAAAATTCACATAATAAAATCCCTCACAAAATTCTACATGTTTCCCGCTCTATCAAAAACAAAACAAAACAAAACAAAAACATAAGAACTTTAAAAAGATGAAAAAATGAGCAAATAAGTAATCATTTTAAAAGAGTTAACTAGCTAACCAAGGATGAAATGAACTGTGGGTTGGCATTTCATCCTAGTGTCACACAGAGCACTGATCCAATACTATGTGGGAAAGCTTTTAAAGCCAGACACATAATGTACATAGGCAAAGAATATTGAACTTTTTACCTGAAATTAAGAAATGTTACAAAATCTATTAAGTGCTTAGGTATTTTAAAAGCACTTTAGCATAGTGAGACTTTAGCATAGCGATATTGTTTAATACTGAGAGGAACATCGTCAACAAAAGCTGCAGTTTGAAGAAAAATTGATTTTCCCTTTTCTGTGTATCATATTTGAGAAAATTACTAAGTTATGTTGAGGATTACTATAAACCTAGCCATTATCCAAATAAAAGGATAAATAAATATAGGTAATACTTTAATGTAGTGCTTTTCTTGTAAATAAAGAACTTTAACATTTATTCTGTTCCCACTAGTCAGCTACCTTAACAACATATGGGGCATATTTTATAATGCTAGAGCGGGTTAGCACAGCGTAGTTTCCTCGCTTACCACCAATGAGGTCCTGGGTTTAATTCCTGGCCTGGCGCTATATGTGCATTTGGTTTTCAGCCCATGCTCACTTCCGCGTTTTTTTCCCCGGATACTCCAGTCTTCTTCTTGTATTCAAAAACTGAATTTAAAAACATCTTAGACCCAGGTCAAAATAAGCTTTCTTTAGGTGTTGTATTGAATTTATACAGTTCTCTCAAACAAAAATGATGACTTACTTTTATATTTCATCCTGCATCCACAGGATTTCATCAGAAAGTGAATATGAGCGGCAAACTAGTCATGCGACCCACGGGATGAACCGGGGTCACATGACTTGATGACGGCGTTGTACACTGGTGACAGGCTGTGGCGTCCTTTGTCCTGGTTGAGATCGGGGTCCAGGGCCGCAATATAGTAGGCTTCCTTGATCCCACGTTGCAACCATCTAGAGTCCGAATCCAAAATCTTGGCGTCCTGATGGTTAAGCTTTCTTTAGCTTACTTTGTACCATGTACCAAGTTGGGTTTCCTTGGTGAAAGCCTAAATAAGATGACTTTTTCCATATTAATGTCATATTGCTAGTGACTACTTGCACAGCACTATCCATTAGCCTTTTGTGGATGGGTGATATTATATACTCAATTGAACATGTTTTGTATTTACCGAGTTTTATGTATCTGAAGTAAGCCCTTTTCTATTGTTTATCCAACTTGAATGGATTTTCATAGAAATGTAGGATATAAATGTCACATACGGCAGCCATTGAAGTTAGGCCATTATTTTATTAGGGTGACTATATAATGTTTGGGTTGATGAAACAATTTTGATTAATTCTTTTGCCTGTGAATGATATAGCTCATCAGGCTCTAGCAGATCAATACGACAATGGTTTGCTCTGGAGTAATAAGTAATAGTTGTATCACGAGTTGCCATACAAATTACTTTACTTTATTTTACTTACCACTGTAAACCTTGCACAAATGTCACTGAAACAAACCAAAATCTAACCTAGCTGAACCAAAGTCCCATCTCACCCCAATATTAACACATAAATGTCACCAAACCTTATAAATATGATGGTCCATAGCCTGAAGAAGTAGTATTTTGTACATAAACAGAGAGATTGTCAAAATAACTTCAGCACACAAATATTTACTTTTCAAGGTTTGTTGTTTCATTTATATTGGAGTCAATGTCATGTTTGTAAGCTAAATATTATTTCCTTTATTTTCCCATCCATTTCAACCTATTTCCATATGTTTCTCCCGGTTTCGATGCATTTCAACCCGTTACAACATCTTTTACAGGTGACAATTCATGTTGTGACATACTAATCCAATACTTTGTGCAAAAGCTTTTAGTACCAGACATTTTATGTACATAGGCAGAGAATATTGAACTTGTTCACTGATTAAGAAATGTTACCAAATCTATTAAATGCCGAGCTATCTCGTGCATTCATGTAGAATCAAACTCCTACATCACGCAATACTTAATGCACTGAATGTGACGTATTGTGCCAAAAGATACCATAAGATACTGCTACATGTGTCTGGATATTGATCCAAAATCAGGAGAAGTAATCAATATTTTCAAGTAGTGTATTTTGAAATGATCCCTGTTAAAATATCTTCTAATAAAAAAAAGTAGTCTTGTAATGACTATTGTCACTAGTCCAATCCATAGGACCTTACTTTATTTTTGATGATACTATGCACTATACAGATTCAACATAGTCTACTGATCTTGTCCGGAGATGAGCAGTCTCTGCTTTTTAGATTACTGGACTTAATAGTTATCCCTCTCTCATATAGGGGTTAGTGTCATCCGAAAAAACAAGGCTTTTATTAAATAATCAAACTAAATTATCACAGTGAACTGTTAGATCTAATAACCCTAACCCTACCAAACATCAAAAAATCACAATTCACAAAATTAGGCTCATCGCCTAAGTCCAAATATGTCTCAGACTGGAGTTAGCTATGATCACAAAGTTATTTGCCAGAATCGTTACTGTATCATACTAGTTATGTGTAGCTGCGACTTCAGGTGTATTTTGCTGAAGCAAATTCAGAATTTTATTCAGGCATATATGAGACAGTTCATCCCAAATGAA
Organism: Ophiothrix spiculata; assembly: GCA_000969725.1. NCBI lineage: Eukaryota > Metazoa > Echinodermata > Ophiuroidea > Amphilepidida > Ophiotrichidae > Ophiothrix > Ophiothrix spiculata. Next base: position 3,219 of record JXSR01S052666.1, read on the forward strand.
CTGAAAATGCAGCCTCTTGCCATTTTCACTTTAAAAAAAAATATTTGCAAAAACCATGCTATCAGGATTAAAATGACATCCCAATGAATTTCGCTTGATTTTCAGATGTCAAGTTACGGTACATCAAAGATTGTCATAGACGAAACTGTATAACTGAGATAAACATGTTCAAAGATCAGTAAGCCCTATATTTTCAGTGGATTGTCCTCCTGCCTCAAAATATACAGATATATTTCATAATTGTGGGCATTTTCTTGAAATGAAACTTTGCTGGTGTTTTCAAGTAAGCACAAGGATTGTGAATCTGTCAAAAATCAATTTTGGCAAATTAAGGCCTTGACCTGTATTTTCACCTGGAGTTGCAAAATTAATTTTGCTGCATTTACGGCTCATTTTGGATGGACGGTCACATTTTGCTGAAGCAAATCCAGGATCTTATTCAGGCATATATTTTCTTTCCAATTCACCTCTCCATATTTCTTGAATCGTAAGTTTACTTGCTATATTTGTGAATTTGCATTCATGTTTATTTATTAAGCACTAGAGTAAGAATTGAAAAATATTGAACATACCATGCCTGCAATGCAATACATTTTTTTTTTCTTTTATTGATATTTCAGTTATAATGAAGCAGCATTTATGAGGTTCGGTGTTTCTTAACCATTTGAGTACCTAAATCATAGGCACAATGTTTCAGATAATTGAACAAAAAATGGCCATATTACATGTAAATGTGAAAATATGTTAGATATTCCTGTCCACTTTTTGTTGTTGTCTACGTATTGGTTATTTATAAGAAATACCAGCACTTTAGTCAATGATTTCCCAAAGATGCTTTGCTGAGATATTTACATCAACCTGCTTTTGGTACAAAATCTATGATTGGTTCAAATGTTCAAATAAATTATAATGTAAAATATTTGACCAATGAGTGGGCAGTTTTTAGGATGTTATTAAATGGGATTAAAATGAGAAAAAAGTGCCTTCTCCAAATATAGAGGAGGCTTATTTTGACATTTTAAATGTTATAAATGTTCCCGGAACCACAAGTCTTTTTTCCTTTTTATTATTTTAAAAAAAGAGCTAGATGTTTGGTGAAAAACAATGTATTCATTAAAAACAAATTTGAAATTCTAAGTCTTGTGGTCATATAAAAGCAAATTCCAACGTTTGCTTCATGAAATATATCTTGAAAGTCGTACTTTCATTGCTTGAAGTACGTTGTACCACCCTCGGTTATAACAAGTTTTCTGGATACATCAGGGAAAGTGTCACCATCCACCATCCCATGCGATGCCAATATTAAATTGAAATTGTGTCATGCTTAGTTAAATCTGTTAATAACTGTGTTTCAAGTGAATGCACACTCAAGTAACAACTCACAGATCTGAATTTAGTATGTTTTTATTGTTTGTTATATGATAAGAATGCTGAAAATTAAAGAATGGGCAGCGATGAAGTTGAAGCAGATGTACATTCTACTTGCGAATATTCTGTTCGTACAATTGATCTTATATATAGATACAAGAGTTGTCCCTTGTGACACATGGTGGAATGTGTTGTTTATGACAATTAGCCAATAGAAATTCATATTGTCACTTAAAATGCAAAAAAAATTGTAAAGCAGATTGTTGCAGATTTGAAAACGCTAATATTTTATATAATGGGGGAAGAAAAAACCCCCACTTCAATGACACTACAAATGACCATTTTGCTTATTACTATCCCTTGACTCATATTCATCATAGAACAAGAGCTTGTGAAAGGCTTATTGACAACTTCAGTAACTCAGTTGTTTATCATTGATTGTTAATTGATTTGTGATAAAAAAGGAAACAAATAAGGAGTTCAAAGATTGGTTCATCTGGTATAATCTTGATCAAAAGAGTTGTTGGGATCATCGAATGCAAGTTTAAATCCAATGGTTTGTACTTCCAGCAGAAATGGTGCAGGAAATTTTACCGTTGCATTTTTGTTTCAGCATCTTTGATAAAGCTGCCAGCTGGCATCCATGTCCATGATAAGGCGATTCTTTATTGCACATAACACTGACTGGAAAATTGCGGTGGACAGCAAAAAGTCCGAATGCCCCTCCAAAAAGACATCGTAACTAGTGGAACATTACAACTTTCACTGGATGACAATTAGCGATAACTGTAAACCAGGGAGTAAAACAGCCATAGAAGGGGAAAATAAGGAGCTTGTCCACTTTGACAGTGATTGGCTGCTCTAGCTCTGTTTTTATTGCTGCAGTTTATTCATAGTAACAATATGTTTTATTAAGTTACAATTAATTACGAATGCAGCTAAAAAAGTCAATGTAATTTGGACTTGTATGCCTGAGGCAGTACAATACGAGTGAACTTGAGACTGTCAATGTGATTGCTCTGTTCCTTTGTACATACATTGTTTTTCTTGGGTACAATTAAAAAGGAAATTGAACAAAACATCAAGCATGTAAATTGCCACTGAAATTGAATCAAAAACGGCAGGGATGCAAGAATTTCTCAGTTTGTGTGCATACTAATAGGCTGTAGTCGGGCACAATTATACAGTAAGGCAGCTACTTTCGGAAGTACTTTAATTGTATTTTGTAAAGATGTGGGAGTTAATTCAATCAGAGATTATCAACATCAAAGGCTCGCTGATGCAGTGTTTGCCCTAATGAGATTGCTTGACTGGAATCATTTGGATACTATAATTGCCTGGTGTCTAATGAAACGTTTTGTTACAGATAATAGGCCGAATTCATAAAAGTAGCAATTGCTATTTCTTTAGCCTTTTCTTGAATTTCTATTCTTAAAAGCTAGCATTGACTTGCAAGAAAAAGCTCTCTCAAGGCCGCAAAAGCTATTTCTAATCCCTTCCAAGCAATTGCTCGTCTGGTTAGTAATTGCTTACATTTGTATTCAAAAAGCTGACCTTTTGCTTACAACATGTAGCAATTACTTGCATTTTACTAAGATCCTATACGAGGAGCTTAGCACTGGTATTTATTCATGGTTTTTGCTATATTTGTGCTGCGTAAGAAAAAACATTGAAGTATACTAGTGTTGCGTTACTATAGATTACATAAATCATGCTATTTGTTGAAAACTACGACAAATTGATACCGAAAATGAGGAGTGACTTGCTGTAACATTTGTGTCTGAAAACTATCACGCGGTAAACAAAGCAAAAGCTAACTTCATGTAAGCAAAAGCTAGCCTGCCTATTGTTTGTTCGGTAGCTTTTTCTTGTCTGGGTCGATCCCAGACAAGAAAAAGGTATTAGTCCAAGCTGAAGGTCGTGAATATGTTTTTAAGCAATTGCTAAGGCTAAATCTTTTTCTAGTCTAGCTATTGCTTTTTCTTAATGTCTTTTTCTTGCCAGCAATTGCTACTTTTATGAATTCGGCCTGATATATGAAGCTATACAAGTATAAAGTGTAGTGTGTTGTGTACTTGGTAGTTTAACTATAGAGCCTTGCACCATTGGTGATGGTGATGATCCAAGTGAGAAGAGATGCATTCTTTTGAGTTGTAGCAAACAAGTTTAAATTCAAATCAAATTCTGTGTTATAACTAATTCTTTGCGTTTTTTTATCAAGTCATTACTCTCTCTTTACATTCATTGTCAATGAATGACTCTTATGATATTTCAGTCACAAATTGCACAAACCTTATGTCAAATTGTAACAACTTTTGAAAGAAACAGACATTCTATTATTGGCCATCCCCCAACCCTGGTTTGGTCGATTTACTCAAATAAGAGTGCACAGTAGAGAAAAGATACAAAAGAGGATATAAAGGCTTAAACATTGGCAGTTAATGGACTAGATTTTTACCTCATTTCAGAGTTAGAAAATGACACATGAAGATGACACATGCTAGGGTATTGAAAGCTCTGCCCCAATATGGATGCCTCTAGGGAGATAATCAGGTTTCATTAGTTCACTAACTAAGGATGTTGAGCATTTCAAATTGTAATTTGGGTCTCGTTTTAGTTGGAGAGAAATCTAAAAGTACATTTGGTAGGTCATTCGCATTGTGTTTGATGGATCCATAGACTATTTTAGAGATTAAAAATAGGAAAACAATTTATATTACCCATTATTCTTAGCCAATGACACAATGGATGAATAGTGCGTTTAGTGTTAAATGTGATCATATGTGATGAAGTCACTTAAAGCAATACTATAAGATTTTGATCAAAAATGTTTTTTTGTAAAAACAACATAAAATGAAGGAATGTGCCTATCTGAAAGCGTCTTTAAAAAGTGTATTTTGTCAAAAAATTGTTTTGCCATACAATGCCATTGAAAACTGGATAAAAGGTACATAACATCTTTCCTATACTAATGCACGTGGAATTAAATTTGGGATCCCGAATTTAATTCCGCAAATGGCCATAAAAGAAAAAGTAAGCATATTTAAGCCAAATCATTTGGAGGGTATTACTATCTTCCAAAAACAAACCCAATAAGCTAAAAAGTCAAAAGTCATGGATGACAAGGGGCGCTTCACTTTTAACACTTTATATAGTATTGCTATGAAGAGTGATGAAGGACATGTCTACATTGAACAATATTAAACAAAATTTTATTCAAAATAAGATGTTTTTTCATGAAATAGATGCATATTTTGTAGGCTTGTAATTTCCAAATATATCCATTAATTATGTTAGACAAAGCCAGAAATTGACTTACGATTTTAGCTTCCGACATCTTTGTGATCAAGACATCGTCAAAGATGTCGATAGCTAAAGTCGTAAGTCAATTTCTGGCTTTGTCTAACATAATTAATGGATATATAAGATGTTTTTTATCCACATAATTGTTGTGCAATAATTTCCAGCAGATGCGATCAGATATTTTCTGGCATGAAGTTTAAATTTTGAATAAATCTGTTAACTAAGAATGAATCATGGTTAAACACTGGTGACTTTGTGCATCCGTAACTCTTGAAATAGTGCTGTGAATCCAGAAATACCTGCCACTTGAACCATTGTTTGCCATCCATTTTGACAAGATGGCGAAAACAATACATCTTGTTGTTATTCTATAAGAACAGCATATTTAAAAATCAATATCAATCATACTTAGCTGTTTTAAGGCAGAAGTCACGTCTTATATTTTGATAAGAATCCCCCATTAGTCTCAAATATAAATGCGTAAAGTTGGTGTATCTGAATATAGATCTTCTGCCGGTAATTTATTTATTCTGTACACAAAGTGGCGCCAGTCTTTGAATTTCAATAATGCAATAAAAGGCAAGTTAAATTGCTTGTACAAAGGTTGTCAAGGACTCCTTTATTTCATTTTGTTTTTATTAATGAAATGTTACTAGTGGTCACATATTTATTAAGAAGGAAAAAAGTCAATTACATGAGGTATATATAAAATTGGAACGACAACTTGCTGGCTCGTAAAGATGTCTATTGTTTTGATTCTTTTCATTTAATAATATTGGGGACTACTGGGGTATTTCTAGGGGAAAAGACATGACTCGTAAAGTTGACTTCTGTCGTTTTTTTTAATTTTTTTTTATTATTATTTTTTCTGTGATTACATTAGTCCTTCCTCACCTTTCAATCACATCCCGATATTGATTTGTTTGTTTTCTATGTATTTTTAATATATTTGAAAGTATTTATACGTAAAATAAAATTGTCTGAATGAATGAATGACATTGTAATCAACATGCATATAATGAAATAATTATTCAGGGATGTAATGTTCAGGAAATATTTTCAGGAAATTAAACCAAGTACAAAAGGTTGTCTTTCCCATTCTGAACATTCTTCAAACAAGTATAATGATAATAAAGATTAAAGAGTACTGTTTTGTTGAAAAGCAGTTAATTGAGATGAACGTAAATTATGTAGGTTTCAATGCATCATTACATGTGTGTATAATTAGTAAAAAAATACTGAAAATTAGTAGTAACAAAACCCCTGATAAGTTGAATTGATCTGTTGTATTATATACTCTGATCACGGCTTATGTTTTGTACTTATAGGATAATTATGAACGTCTTAACAATGAATGCTTCAAAATGTCTTCACAATGATTACTTCAAATCTTTGTGAGATAAAGTAATGGTAATGGTGATGATGATGATGAATGAGGAACATACTAGATGAAATTTCAATTCATTTGGAATTTGTAAAGAGTCCTATATTTCTTATTTTGCTAAGCTTTTGAGAGTTACACAATACATATTGTGATTTTTACCACGGTTTTCATCACCTACTTTCAAAAATATGATAAAGGGTGAAGGATCTTATTTTATGGAGTGATTAATCACTATTTCAATGCTGGATGAAACATGATACGGTGAAAAGAAGCATCTGCCTCTAAAAAGGGATTTAAGTGATGCTGGAAGCCAGTTATGAACTATACCACTTGTATTTTTAATCAAATATTCATTGGGTGAGAAAAATGCATGGGATCTTCTAAAGATAGTGATAGCTATAAAAAAAAATGGTAGTTGTTTAATGTGTTGGTAGGATAATCATGCTTAAGTAGGTTTGAATATCAGCATTAAAGGAATCTCGATGTAAATTACTTTTTTTTTGCCCCAAAACAAAGTAAACCCATGTTATCTTAAAGATTCCTATCAGATTTGGATATTTTTATACCTGCCCGAAATATTTAAATTGGTAATTCTTTTTAACATTTTAGCATTTTTAGTTCATTAATTTCATTCTCTTCCATGTTTCAAACATTTTGCCAATAATCAAGATATACAGAGTACTCTGGCAAAATGAGAGGAAGGTCACAAATTTCAAAATTGAATGTATGGCAAATTATAATTCTCTATAATCTCAGCTTTCGAATGATATATTTTATGTCACGCTTTCTTTCTATATTCTTCATTTAGAAATCAAAATCCAAAGCAGTCCACTAAATATATTGCAATAAAAATTAGCTGCAAATTGATTTCAAGATGTAAACAATATGTTCAATTTGACTGTACAACATCTCCCTGTCATCCATGCCAATGACATGCTTAAAATTCCATAACTGTCAGGCATGTTTGATGTAATTCACTATTACCATCACTAAATACTTAGCAGGTTCAATCAAAAGAAGACATCAGGACGTTCCCATAATGCCTCGTTTCCAATGGGGTTTCAATGGTTTTTTTGTATGGGTTGTGATGAGAGGGTTTAGGGATGAAACATAGTATAATTAGCAGATCTCGACCTAAATTTACATTTCAGATATGTTTCATCCCTAAACCCTCTCATCACAACCCATACAAAAAAAACATTGAAAACCCATTGGAAGCGAAGCATTATGGGAAGGTCCTGATGTCTTCTTTTGGTTCAATCAATGACATCATATGGAGTGGTCTGATGTTGCTGCTTGTGACAGGTAGTGGTAGTCTCCATACATCGTCAGTATCAGGTACATTATGGGCGATACCTGAACTACTGAATCAATCAATCAATCAATCAATCAATGATACAAGTACTTGCATAACATGCATACCCCATGAAGGAGTCTATTCGTACAGGGGACCCACGGCTTTACGTGACTGTTCGACCACGGAGCAAGTAGAGTTAAGTTTCTTGCCCAAGGAAACAAGGAGACGAAAACCGCCCGGCCCAGGGCTCGAACCCACAATCTCTGTATTACGAGACCCTTGCTCTAACCGCTCTGCCACGCTCCCCTCTTACACTGAATGATATTAATGATAATAATAATAACAAATCTTTATATAGGCTTGATGTCCAAAGACATTCGCTCGCACAAGAAACGTTCGCTTAATGTTTACATTGATTTAACCAATATCCAAGCATTGTAAGTGTCAGTCACACTTAATTTTAGCGAGCGAATGTCTCTCCCGTGAGCGAATGTGTTTGGGTGTCAAGCCTTATTCACAGAAAAAACTTGTTCAATATAACGTACATGTAAAAAGGTTACAATTATTGGTCTTCCACAAGGCTATGATTAACAAATAAGTAATAGTAAAACAATCTGAATATAGTTTTGATTTATAATGTTAAGTTTAAAAAAAATACTTAAGGATTTTATGAAGATTGTATATCTAAAACATTTGGTGAGCGAGCATTCATTAATTCATCCATAAAACTAGTTAGGTGTTGAAAAAAACACTACAGTTTCAACATTCCATTTCTTGTAGGTACAATAATAATCAGTACTGATAATAATAATACCGGCTCACTCAATCTGGGATTCACTAATGCTGGACATTGAATTATGCCTCAAGCAAATAATTTCTGCCAGAAGTTGACAACATCCGCTACTAGAAGAAGAGCAGCATGTGACCAACTTTGATGATTCCTAACATGCACTGTATAATTGTATGGTCTAGATGCATTGTAAATAAGACCACCTGTAATGCTATGGTCACAAGTGGAAGGAGTAGTCAGCTGAGCTTGCACACCACAACAGTCAAAACCTAAAAAGTCCATTTCTGTTAACAACAAACAAGTTGTAGTTTGTGAAATATGTACTCAATTAAGAATGTTTTACTTAAACTAACAACATCATTGCACAAGTATTAACAACCGATTTGAGACAAAACAATTGAGTGTAGACTTGATTATAATCTTGAAATACATGGCAGTATGTTGATAGTAAATAGGTTGTGATCATTTTACGGGAGTCTACAAATTACTTGTCAGAGTGAAATATTTTACATGAAGATTATTGTATTTTATGGAAAGTTTATTAATAAAGGCACATTTCTTAAACACAGGATGTTTATGGTAATGTGGAAAAATTTCTATGCAAAAAGGTTTCGGTCTGCCGCTGTCATCAGATCTTGGTCTTCCTAATCTGTGTGTCCTGTCAAAGTGATCCACAGTTATTTTGGTTTTAAGTTTACCATTTAGTTCTCTTATACATTCAGACGTGGTGTTTTCGTCTGCGGTTTCAGCTACTCCGTGTAAAAGTAGGCAATTCCTACGACTGTACAGGGTGTCCCAATAAAAATGCATCACTTTTGTTTTTGATCATATCTCAAGAACCAATAAATAAAAATGTAATTTTTTTTCATAATACCAATTAATATAGTTTAGTCTTTCATCTGGCAAATTTTGAGCAAAATCCATCGAGCCGTTCTTGAGAAAACTAGAATTTTGTAAGAAGACCCAGTTTTACCCCGTTCCAATGGGGTTTACCACAGTAATTCATATTTGCAATTATCATCGATCTGACATGGCCATGTTACCACAGTAGTAGGTCTACTCTAAATGGAAAACTCATTTTATTCATGGATAAACACCTTTTCAGGAAAGCAACTACAAAACAACAACAACAACAGCGACAACATTAGCAACAACAACAGTAAATTTTAGGATTTTAATAAATTAAACATGATTAAAACTTGATAGCTTGTCTGACCACACCGACTCCCTTTAATAGTCGTCCGGGATTTAGAACGTGGCATTGGACCAGGAATATGATGATAAGAACAAAGGTACATGGAAACTGATTGTGGGCATGTGAATGGCAGAGTTGCTTGAAATTTACTTAAAACTGAACCAAAATTATACAACGTGAGCTATCATGGACTAACAGACATTCCACTTTTCACAAGGAAGTGAATTACTGCTTTGTTATTTTGATTTGAATAATTAGGTTGTCAATGTTATATTTGTAACACTTGTAGAGGTTGAGACAGTCATACAGATTTTCTTTTTTTATAAAAAAAGAAGCTCAAAACTCTCTGCCTTGGTTACGTTTTCTTGAAAAACAATGAACTGTTTTTTTCTTCTTCTTTTTATTTAACGCTGCAAAACAGATAAACCTACACATTTAACTACGGTGCCACTTTCAGTGCTAAAAAAGATATCAAAATCATGTTTTAGTGTCTATGCCATATTTTGTGATCTTTTAGTGTCTGCTTTGCAAGTTTAAAGCAAATTGATCAATAGTAACCAAAGATGTGCATTGTTAACTGATAAATATGACATACTGTGCTAAACTCCATTGGAATGGAGTTAAATTGAGTCTTCTTACAAAATTCTAGTTTGCTCAAGAATGGCTCGATGAATTTTGCTCAAAGTTTGCGTGATGAAAGACTAAACTATACTCATTGGTATTATGAAAATAGTTTTCATTTTTATTTATTTGTTCCTGAGATATGATCAAAAACAAAAGTGATGCATTTTTATTGGGACACCCTGTACTGTTCTTGGTTGTCGATCTCAATCGCTGTGTTGTCCTCTGTAATTCACTTTCAAGTGTGATTATCTTTTTCTTTTTATTTTCGATGGTGGTTTTAAGATTATCTATGTCCATCGACACACTTGCGTATACTTCCTGTTTCAATTCCTCTTTCAATTTCTGAGCAACAGTTG
>JXSR01S052668.1:0-13418 GCA_000969725.1 Ophiothrix spiculata
TTTCCCTTGGGGTCAAATTTTCAACTTTGTCCGATTTCAAAGATTAAGGTGTCAAATGTACCCTTGGGATCCACCCCACAACTGAATGAAAGTAGGCGGTCAATACGCAGGCGAGACTACTGGTTCGCGAACCATCTTGTTGTTTAAATGTTTCATTTCTTGCTTAATGTTTCTTTGTTGTATAATTCAATTCAGCCTCAAGGATGCCATGTTTTATGATCTAATAATTCTGAAACTGAATCTTTATTATTGAGTCTAAAACTATGAAATCATTTCTTCTTTTCATTTTCAGGATAACAGACGAACAGAGAAGGTGGGACAGTCATAGACGGAGAAATTAAAAACTTATCAAAATAACTAGTTATGATTTAAAAGAAACTATGATCAATGTGGAAAACTGTAGATGAACCATTGTTCCAGTGGGTGATATTGGACTAAAAGTAAACTATTTTGTGATAATATAGCAAGCTTGCAGAATTCAAGTTTTCAGTTTGTGGTTTCAGCTGAGGAAAGTGACCGCTAGAGAAAATATAGCAAGCAGAATTCATGTTTTCAGTTTGTGGTTTTCAGCTGAGGACAGTGACCGCAAGAGATAGTTTACGCAGTTTTAATTTACGCAAACAGCAGTCCAGAGTTACATTGTAGCCTGTTTGGTCAATCTCTGTATAGAACATTACTGCAGTACATACTTTGAAGATGTTGTAATTCAAGTTGCACTGGTCATACTCTATGGAATGCACTTATCTCATCATCGGTCATCAGTAAGTGAAGCAGGTGACAACGGGTGTCCTCCATTCACTGCAATCATGGGCAAATCATGGCAAGTTTTCTGAGCTGAATGTTGTTTACATTACGAAAAGGTGATAGGAAGTATTGTTTTGCAAAATGTGTCGCAAAAAGAGGGCTAACTGCCTGTTTGGTTCTGATATCCCCACATGGAATGTATAGTACTTCTATAATAATTAGACATCCGAGATCATTCCTAAAAAATCTAGGTTCTCGTTTGCCATTTTCTTAATTTCCTAAGGAAATTCAAAGACTGTTTTGCTATCAGCCCCAATCCATCAAAATAGCAATTGCTTTTTCTATAGCTTTTACTTGGAACTTTTATCCAGATATTCAAGTAAAAGCCATAGAAAAAGCAATGCTTACTTTTGTGAATTTGGCCTAATTGTCTCTTTATTTATTGTGAGCATTATTCTGTTAAAGGAGAGACACTGAAGAGCATTAATCGTTCTCATGTTGAGGCATGACCTAATGCTTCTATCTCTAGAGTTCATTACACAATAATACACTTCAATAAGGTAATGAAAAATGTCAAAAATTAGATGTCTACCATTATGAGAGAAAATACACAATCAATAAAATTCACCCTATTTAATTGAATGCAGCAAAGACCAAAGTCACCACTTAAGATTGTGAATGCAGATAGCCCTTGCTTGCACTATAAGCAGACTATCAGTTGGGAGACTAGTGTTTATATCATACTCAAGGTTTTGTTACTATTAAGGATGGTGCTTGTAGCTAGGAGAATTGCAGTTAAGGAAACGCTTGTAACCTCAGCTGGTAGTCAAAACCAGTGGTTGACTGCCAGGAACTACCAGTTCTGATGGGTTGCTGTTGTTTACAGTTCTGAAAAATGACAACCGCCCAAACCCGCTGGTTCCAGGTGGTCAACTGCCGGTTGAGTTTTAAAGTGATCCCTAGCATATAATAGATGGTTTGCTGTAAAGCAGTTTCAATTGCTAACTGTTATTATACCAATATTAACTGACTATGAGTGTGATAGTAGAAATATTATTATGAAGTGGAAGATGCATTGTTCCATTTCACGAGCCAGTACGGCGAGTGAAATGGAGCAATACATCTTTCACTGTGTGATGGTATTTCTACTATCACATGAATTTAAGGCAGTAAATATTTGTTTCATATCACTCATTTACATATTCTTTAACATCCAAAATATTATTATTAACTTCACTATCATCCAACAATGGTTATAAAGCTGACCTTTGAAAACAAAATTGTGATTCCACGACTTGGCGCATGCGTATTTCAGTGCAAGGCAGTAACAGTTTCTACCATCACAGGGAGGTGATGGTAAAAACTATCAAATGGCAATAAACCAATGAAATGCCTAGAATTTATGAATGAGTGACCAAATAGGCGGGCCTCTTCATATCGTGAATTGATACAGCTAACCGCGTGCGTACCTGAACGCAGCACAATTGCTGTAGACGCAGTGCGCATTGTACGCGTGACTAGCGCATAAGTATCTACGGCGCGCGTGTAAGTGGGATTATGTTTACTTGCGGATGAAGAAAAGCCTCATAATTCCCGCCTATTTAGTGTTGATCAAAGTATAGTATATAATTGAGTGCTGCTGTAATTATTGGTGAGATTCTCCAATTAATAAATTGGCCCTAACAACATGTTGAGAATAGATTTATTGATGTCATATTGCATTGTGGGTGCAAATCCTGCTAACAAGGCTTATTGAAAAAAGAATGTAGATGTAGCCCTATTTCATGTTTGGTAACTATTTGAACATTATATAGTTGTATCAGTACATGTTTGAATAGGGGCTTTGGGTGGTATAATGCTTTGGTTTCTGCTGTGCTATAAATGTTTACAAGAAAAGTATTCTTCATAACTTTACCCTTTCGGATCCGAAATTTATTTTCAAGTTCCAATTTTGAGGTTTCACCTCAAGTATATCATCATAACTATCATTGTATGCAAGTTATGCTAAATTTCCTTTTCTTGAGGCCTTAGAGGACATTACAAGCTTTAAAATGACACCAAATATAATACTATTGTTTCATTTCGGAGATACAAACATTTTTGTTTTTGTATTTTTAAAGTATTTCTTTATTTTCTAGATCAGGCGTTCTATAGATCTGAAAGGGTTAATTATTAATTGTAGAAAATTGATGAATCAAATTTGAATTGTAAAAAAATTAAGCATTATTTTGTCACAGCTTGACCCAGAAGGTAATAACTGTTTTTTTGTACCAAGTAATTAGGCGCTGAAGCAAAATTAGGCCACAGCTTGGTGCGACCAGCCACAACAAGGCCACATGGTTTTTTAAAAAATCTTGCTGGCCATTTTAGGCTTGATTATGAATCTCTAGATAATTAAAATAGTAATGAATAATTTTACAAATTTAATCTAGAGGTGCAAAATCAAGCCTACTGTGACCATCGTAAAAAATCAAACTTTGGCCGGGTTGCAGCCTGCCGCCCAAATTTGTGGCCTAATTTTGCCCCATCACCTTACGTGTTTCCTTACAATAATATAGTCAATAGACTTCCTGACTCGGGTTGTAAATGAACTACTTTCTTGAAATTGTGTGTAATGGTACAATTAGGCATCAAAAACTTTTGTTGACCAGAAACTGAACACCCATCCAACTAGTAGATTATTTAAGTCGCATGTAAGGGCTCTGTCACACATCACGAAACCTACGAATAACGTATACTGGTTTGATCATTGAAATACATGTAATCGATTATCAAACCAGTGTACGGTATTAATACGTTATTCGCACGGTACGGTGATGTGTGACATGGCCTTAACCTTACATCAATTACTACTTGCTGAAGACTATGCCAAATTTGTACAAGGTTTTTAATATTGCCGCAATGAAATGTCACCAATTCTAATTCATGATCAGCAAAAACGGAATACCCAATGGAACCCATTTTGGAATTAAGCTGGTATCTGCCTAAATATAAGACTATTCCTGATTATTGTGTTGACCTTGATTTCACATGTATTTTGTTTGATCACTCTCAATTAGTTGCCAGCTTGAAAAATAATGATGTTTTGAGTCTTAAATCTAAAATGTATTTTAGCAGCCATTTTGGATCTCAGTGCAGGCACCATTTGGAATTTTGAGTCCACATTAAATTCCGTACATTTACCAGTCTGATGAGCAAACAGGTCTCTGGTCAAGATCTAAGATTAGTCTTTAAAACAGCAAATTTTGTGTCTCATGAATTTGTGACAACTGATGGTTGAATATGAGTATACATTTACAATTTGGTCTAATTGCACTTTGTTTAACATCCATGAACACTTTAATTGCAACATTACAAGGACATGTCCGTTTGAACTTTCAATATATGCAATAAAATGATAAATTGTTTTGAGCAATTTGTATTGATAACAAATGAGGAAAAAGAAAGTGTAACTAAACATTTTGATTAATATATGCCCGATTTTCTTTGCTTTTGAAGTACAAAATATTTACAGGGCAAAAACAGTATTATTAATACTATTATATACAAAAGGCTTGTAATGTCTATGTTCGCATTTATTTGCTAATTTATTTCATTGTTGCTTCAGCTTTTTTGAATAGTCTCATTATGTAAGATAAAGATCCTGTATTATAAAAGATTTGAAATATCAATCAGTTTATACCAGGCCTTCTCAAATAGCGGCCCGCGAACTACTTTTATTTGGCCCTTCGATTGCCTCTGGAATACAGAAGTATATAGGAAAAGCATTGAAAAAGGTCTTAATTTGGCCCTCCGAGATGTATTTTTGAACTGGCGTTTGTCCTTAATGGCCCGCCAACAAATTTAATTGAGAACCCCTGGTTTATACCCTTCTGAGGGTGTCAGTGCATAGCATTAAGTAGTAGCAAATAATTTCAAATTTCTGCTCAAATTGTTCTAAAATGTCCTATAGCACTCACAAGTAGAAATTGCATTTAATTTCATCATTCTCAGGCATATACTGGCCAGAGATCAAGAGTAGTTTCAGAAGTTTGCTGAAAAGATGTCAACTACATGTTTACTTTCTAATTTAATGTTTCAAAGTAGGTGACGAAGTTTTGATGTAATGACATTTTTGTTCATGATGTTTTGTGAGAATAAGATTACATTGTACTATTTTTTTGTATTGTATGAAGAAAATGTGTATAGTCATAGTATGTAGAAAGAGATGTTACAGGAGTGTACACGTTTTGTTTCTACCATTGAATGGCAGGAAGAACATGTGTAGTAAATTTGAATAAAGGCAATTGGAAAAAAGTAAAAAGTTAAGATCTAATCCATTATGGGTTTTGGTTTTTTTTGTACAAAATTGTTTTACTTTTATTGACGGATGTCTGCATTTTAAAAAAATGATATTTGAATTAACTCCCAAAATTTATAATGGTGTATTTTCCTCAAATGTTGACAATATTTTTGAATTCCAAAATTTTAATTCTTAGCATGAACTCGTTGCACAGAACTCGCTGGAAGAGTTGCTTTAAGGCATGTAGCCTATGAGGCTGAATCCAAACCAATATATCAATCCCCTGATTTGTTTAATCATGAAAGGTACCGCAGGAAGAACTTTGTGTTGTGAATCAAACGCCTGTTATTATTGGTTGATTTACATCACATGATCAGGTATAGTATTATTAAAACATTAGACCTTACGCTTGCCCCATATTCTTGTTAGTGCCTGTATGTAAAATATCATAGAAAATACTTGTAATTTTGAATTCAGTTGGTATTAGAATTACCTCTAAAATATCAGCAACATGATGAAGAATTCACTCGAAAAAATGTTTGACTGTGACTACCTTTGCTTTCACAATTTGTCAATTGTGCATGTTTGACAAATGCAGTAGAACCTCGGTAACACACAAAATATGTTAGCACAAAAGCCCTGATAACACAAAATGGGTGTTTGGTCCCTTGTATTGATCTTCTGTGTGAATTCAATTGGATAACACAAAATCCTGATAACACAAAATAAAATCTTTGCCCCCAGTGATTTTGTGTTTTAAGGGGTTCTACTGTAAAGTTTATCTTATAAATAAGCTCCCTGAAAATCGTGTCCAGAATATTCAAACAATTGTGCTTCTACGCAGTCCGTGCGTATGCGTTATTCAGAATTTAAATCAGCTGACAAAGCTGACGCATGACGATCGTTATGACTGGTCAATTTTCCCCAGTGACAAGAACTTTGCGCAACGATCGCGGAAACGACCTATCACATCCAACTGCGTGAATTGCAGTGTGTCGCGTACGGCGCAGAGTACTTCTTGACAACACGCGTTAATGAGTAAAAAACCCGCGAAACGGGGAGCTTATTTCTGAGATTGACTTTAGTATCAAAGAACCTTTGTAACTGCACACTGTAAGATGGCTTATTGAGGACAATCATGGTGATTAAGTTTGACTCAAAGATGTATCCATATGTACAGAAATTGTTTTATCAATTATATCTCACTTTCAAGTTTTTGCAGGTTATATGTGAATGTTAAGAGTCACACATCAACGTATGGGGTCCAACGTATGCCTAACGTACAATGTTTTGGGTCATAGATATACATATATCGATTACCAAAACAGTGTACGTTACACATACGTTTGGGCTCCATATAGTGATTTGTGACTTAGCCTTTGAAAGAAAATTATGGGATTGCATACAATTCAAAAAGATATCTGAATGAGAAATCATATATTGAATATAATTGCAACATATTTCACTAAACAAAGCCAAATTGGATTTTATAAATCTTTTCTACCACATTTTATCGTTTAAAATTATCAATCAAATGGTCAGTGACCCTAATTTATATTAATGACTTTAAAGTTACATCAATTTTCATCAAATAATGAAAAAAGGTTGGGATTTGAACTTGTGATAGTCCATCAATAAAAATGTGCTTTGATGTATTGTGACTGAGGCCAGTATCTAACAATTGTCTCTGACTTACGGTATTAAGTGTAGCCTGCTTTATACATTGATTGTTGGAGTGATCTTGTTGTGAATGTATGATGACCAACACCCGCTATCATTGAGACAAACGTATATAGAGTATAGTAGATGCTAGGCAGGTCTGCATGTATTACTCAATAGGGTCTTGATTATTTCAGGGGCAGATTTTACCTATAGATATGTAAATACCATTGTACACCCTTCATAGCTACAATGTTTCTTGGCTATGAAGGAATTGGATTTCACCAAGATGTAAGCTTACAATGCATCGTTAGGTTTAACAAGTCGAAAGGTGCTTGTTAGCAGTGTTACCGCTACGAGTTGATGAGGTGCTTACACCAAAATCAGTTCGGCGGAACTCACAATTCGGATACGTATCCGAATTCGGATACTTACGTACATTTCGTATCCAAATTGTGATACCCGTATCAGAATAAGGATATGAAGGGGTATCTGAATTATGATACGCCTGTCGTTGCGCAGGAAACAAATCGATAGCGCAAGCTGGCAAGTACATGTACAACATCTTTCTTGCATTTATGATAAATGTATCTGTGGAAATGTCATTTTCATCTGTGCAATTCCAGCGGAACAGCTTCGAAACATGTCCTGATAGCTTATCACAGAAGGCAAAATAATTTGGCCAATACTTTCTTAGAATTTAGATGACAAATGATGATAACGTCATTGACTTTTATACATACCGGTATAGTGCGTGGCGAAGCTGAATATTCATTTCAGCTGATATCCGGTTTCAGCTGTTTTTAATCCAAATTCGGATACGGGTATCAGAATTGTGATACGGAGTATCCAAATTCGGATACGTATCCGAATTGTGAGTTCCGCCGAACTGAAATTACTATCCGAGGCTGAAAATGTGCTAAATAAGCAAGAGACATCTTTCACACACATTTTCAAAACTCTGTTGCGCCAATTTCCCTGGATCTTGCGCCAATGGTGCGCCATACGCAGTGCCGGATTTACCTTTCCAAAGGCCCTGGGCCAGGCCTAAACTGAGGGCCCCATACACACCCATAACAATGTATTTTAAGTGGCTGTGACTGCTAATGTCAAAAATATGTTAGATATTTGACCTCCTCGGGGGGGGGGGGGGGGGTAAAAAAATCCCACACAATATTCATTTTTTCTTCCTTTTTTCCTTTTTTTTTTCTTTTGCTCTCATGCTCAAGGGCCCCCTTGACATCGGGCCCAATTATAAATCTGGTACTGGCCATACGGCCTTAGCAGGAATACTGCTCGTTAGTTAATGAATAGTTCCAGTCTTACGAGTATTCACAATGCATTTCATCATTAGGGAATTGACCCGAGGTAGAAATAGAAAAAAAGGAAAGTGGAACATCTAGCTATACAACTGTATGTAGCATTGAATTTCTAGTCAAAATTAGTCACACATTTATGTAGAATATGTAAACAGCTCAGGTAGACAACCTGATGGATGCCTCGCACTGTATCATATTTTTGCAAACTGCCTCCTGAAGGCATTTTCAATCTAATTTGATTTTGCTATTTACAAATTTTTTGAAGGTAGAAAATCGAAATATTTTTGCAAAAATGTGCGGTACATAATTTCTCGAGTTGAAGCACCTTGCTGAATTAGGTGTTTTTATATCTTTATAGTCGTGTATTTGTACATGAACAAATATTGCATAGGGGGAAATTTTTCGCGGGGGTTTAATTTTCGCGCGATTCAGCCAACCGCGAATTTTGAACCCCGCGAAAATAATGCTTTTACATTGACCTCAATGTGTATAAACTTGAAAACGCAAATATAAAACCCACTGATATAGCCATAACTGGTTAAATCGCGAAAAAATAACACCGCGAAAATATTCCGCTATACAGTACCCTTAGAAAACACACCAGCTGTTGTGAAGTAAATCACCTATTCCATTTCAATTTTTATATGAATAGGATAAAGGATATCTGTTATTATCCTTTAGTGTGTACATACATTCTGTAATCTTATTGGTCAAAAGCATTATAAACAAAGTCCATACTCATGATTTTCAGAAATAAAAATAAGCCAACCTCTGAATATGTCCCGTAATCTGTGACTCATGACACAAACACTATTGCTTGTTATCAATTATGCATCATTTAAGTTACTGTGTAAGAGTGAATCACACAGTGATCTTGATTCAAGCAAACAGATCAATACGAGCACTCTTCCTCAAGAACAGCATGGTTGCGACTCTTTATTTTTTTTCATGATTTGTTTACAAGGCCTTTACATTTAAAAACTTTTGTTTTTTGATGGTAAGTTTACCAATGAGATTACATAATTCATTTACACTTAAAAGGATAAAAACGTTGCCCTGTACTTGTTCTCATACAAAACAGGAAATATCTAGGGTCTGGTGCCATATGCCATTCAGCCTTCCACCAGACTTTCGATATTTGCCTGTATTTCGTGAACAAACTTGGATAACTAATAGTGACTTGTATTTTATGGCTAATGATAAAGAATATGAAAAAAGTGAGTAGCAGAGGAAATATTTTCTTGTGTATTTATATTTTGCTATATCTAAAACCTAGGAAGATTTGTTGCATTAGGTTGAATTAAAATGGATCCTCATGATTAACAGCCAAGCTTAATCTTGATACATTAGGCTGAATTGACATGGTGCACTTTGAATGCTTTGCATTGGTACTGACTGACTAGCCACAGGTGAATTCGCATTCAAATGCAGTGAATATATAAGTTCACCTGAAACACTTTGGAAAGGAATATTATAGAGGGGATGTTGATTATATTTTACAGAAACAGAGCTTCCAAATTTTATTTATTGTACAACCAAAACTTTTTGAGTCATGCTGGTCTCCTCATGGAATACCATAGTGATTGGTTAGTGCGTATACACAACTGATCGAAATACATTTATGTGTGCTACAGAATACCCGGCCCTGAGCTGCAAGGTCTGTATCCTGCATGTGTAGATGCAGCATTGCCTTTACAGATCCGTTTTACTCAAGGAATTTTTATAGGGGAACCAGTTTTCAATGCCATCTTGTGTTGCTCATGGAGCAGAGTTATTGTACCTCCGGATGTATTCAGAGTTTGGCTTGATATCCAAGCAGATCGCGTAAATCTTCACTTGACGCATATACAGCGTGTGCATTTTGTCTCACGCGCAAACCGTATCTGCGTTTCAAGTAGCATGTATTACAACTTGCTCTGATCAAAGTACGCCAATTTTCCGCTAATCCGTTGCGAATACTCTCAAAGTGAGGCACGCGGATCCGTAAAATGCCGGAGGTACAATAACTCAACCTCCATGAGCGACAATCCAAGATGGCTGCCGTCCCATAGGATTTACACGGCGTTGAAATCAAAATGGCAGAAAGTATCAGTTCCCCTTTATAAATTCCTTGGTTTTACTAATAATCAAAGGGATCAGTCACCTCTCAAATATATGTCATTGTGATATTCTAAAATTAACTATTGCCAAAATGATTATTCACAAAATAGTGCGAATTTGAATTTGGCAACAGTAAGTTCCATGTATTTTAATATAGGCAGAGATTTATATTTTCTCAAAACAATTGACTGAAATCAAGCCATAAATGATGAGGGACCATAACCCAAGTGGTGAACAATTTAACATGGCATTGCTCTCATCAAAATATTACCCACGCCATGTGATAATCAAGCCTTACTTTATACTATGCACACTGCAATTAACCAGACATGAATCAGGTTCAAACCTCCAATTTTACAGGTTTGAAACAATCCACCCAGATCATTTTTGGCAGGCATTGATCTGGACTCAAAATCTCTTAGGTCAGTCTCGGATTCGCCCTTGGTCAGAACCAGATGTGAGGCAAAACAATAAAATAGAATCTAATTTAAGGCCAATTAATCATTGCAAAGCGTCTTGGTTTGTTTTATGTTCATTTTCTTTTGCTGTAATATTTTGTACAAAATTTGTTTAACTTAAGTCTTGAATTTTTTGTTGTAAAGGACTGAGGATAATAAGAGAATTAATATTAGTTATGTCTCTGTTCAACCAAATATTACTGAATTGTGCAACAATAAAATAATGAATCTCTTTTGAAAAAGGTTATAATATAAAGCAACTTTTGTGACTGATGTGTGTTCTTATTGGAAAACAATGACTAGTTGTTAGAAATCACCAGCTCATTGCATGAACCTGATAAATTACATTGACATCAAATTAGGCAAAAAAAAGAAACAAGTTTGTTTCCTGTTGATGGTCAAAAAACCTAAATGCGAAATGCGGTTTTCTTATTTTATTTTATTTTCATTTTTTGTATTGTTTTAAGAGGTGCTAAGGCAAATTTTGATTGAAAATCCGCATGGGTGATGATTTTTTCGTAAGAAACCTGTCCGGTTTCAAGTTTTTGTTGAAAAGAGAACATTTCTTTAGTAATAATTTTGCAATTTTCCCCGTTCTTTTTATCAAATTGGCTATTTTGATTTTTGTTTTCTAAAATATCAAATAAAAAAATGAAATGCGCAAATATATGACGCCAAAATGAAATGTGCGCGGCCAACAGGAAACAAACTTGGTTTTTTTGTTTTGCCCTATAGCCAAGTTAAAGATATTGTGGAGGTTGCAAAGATCCCCAATTAAATGTTATTGCGATACTAACCTGATCTAATATAATAGACTATTCAAATGCAATGTTTGAACCACATTTCATATATTACATCTTATTTTGTTTTATTCATACAAATTATGACATTTTGGCACCAAGATATATGGTAAAACAAAGTACAATCTATTAATAAAGCCAGATAAAGCGATTGTGACATTGTACTATCCCAGAATTTGGAGCTTAATTTTGGAAATTTGGCAAGCGCTATACGTGCTTTTCACTGGTTGACTGATTTGCCATTGATTTGTGTGTGTATTGATATACATAAAGGAATTCTCAACTGGCGGCGTGTGCTTTGACTCTCAAAAGAAATACATTTGGCAGGTTTTGAGCTTTCCCCTACAATTTTTTCGCCAATGTGGTGCATTGGAAGGACTTGTTGAGAACCCCTGATATAGGCCGTTTGAAATTATATGCAATTCAATTCTTTCAATATTACAGGGATGTAAGTTTTCATAATTTAATGAGTTCAGGAAATTTTTCTGAAAAATTCAGAAATTTTGTCCTGCATAAAAGAATAGGAAGTGTTTTTAAAGGAAATGTATGACTTCATTGACAAAAAATTACATTCCTGATAATATTCAAATGAATAATTTATTGTGTCAGTTCATGAAATTCGCCCCCTCTACCCCCACCAGGGGCTCTGCCCCTGAACCCCACGCCTTAGGGCCCCTTGATCCCACCCGTTAGGGCTTCGCACCATGCGCTTGCATTTTGTCAGACTTGTCAGTTCCTCTTTTTTGGGGAACCCCCACTCATAGGCCTGATGAATTGTATTGTATTTTGCACTTCCATGAGCCCAGTCCTATCACTTCAAACTTTCTGAGATTTTAGTACCAAAAGGTGTCTCATATTTTTCTCATTACCCTCAAGAAATTTTACAGTCATAGGATATTCCCTTGAGGAGATATCAGTGAAAACATGTCTAGTTTACACGGTAAAGTGTATAGGCAGCTGCAGTTTACAAAATTGCTTTGTACATCCGAACGGTTTTACCGATTTCACTGAAATTTTGGATTTAGACCTTTTGAGTAAAGATTTCAAACATACAAATGAAATCTAAATTTTGAAGAATAGGACTGGGCACCTTTAAACGTAAACCAAAAATAAGTATCCAATTTGGTATGTCAGACATACTTTTTTTTATTGTAAAGATTTGAATGAAAATTATCCAACAGAATAGAACTGCTCTTCTTTCCTGAACGTTTTGAAACAATAATGAAATGGTTGACATTTCATTTCTTACACTTTTAGCGATACAAATGATTAGTAAGAACACTGTCCTTTTTCTTTGAAAGCAAATCAGTATTTGACTATTTCATACTCTCTGGTTGGTTTCAGCACCAAGGCCTAAAAAAATAAATTGTTTGTTCGCCCTCCAGTGGAAAATTAAAATTTTGGGTTGATCTTTTTTTTTTTTTAACTCTGCACATATATTTTAAAGAATGATCTCATTCCATGGATTTTATCACCAATACCAAGCAATGCAGGGCTTCATCAAAGATTGTGGGTAATTACTTAGAGTAAATATGCATTTTATACTACTAAATGTGACTTTATACTGCTAAATTTTACGTTTTCCATCGAAAATATTGAGTTTTCATATTTTACATGTTCCAAATTTTTGTCATTTTAGGGTCAGTTGCGGAGGTCAAACAAACATTTTTTTAAGGCCTAAATATACCCCTCTGATACTCCAGATTTTTTTTTTGTTCTTATCATATTCCTTCAAATGCTCATCTTATTCAACTGCACACATATTGCATTGTTTATGTGAAAGTGCAACAATTGACTTGAGCACACCTGGCTCACATGGTTACTGACAACCCTATCAAGCACTGCATATACATCCTTGGCACCCCCCCCCTGGCTAACTCCTGTCCAGACTTGAGCACACCTGGCTCACATGGTTACTGACAACCCTATCAAGCCAGCATATACATCCTTGGTACCCCCCCCTGGCTAACTCCTCTCCAGACTTGAGCACACCTGGCTCACATGGTCCCTGACAACCCTATCAAGCACTGTATACACATCCTTGGCACCCCCCCCC
>JXSR01S052668.1:21769-43475 GCA_000969725.1 Ophiothrix spiculata
GGTCTAAAATTACATTAATTGAAGACAAAAAACAAAATGCCAAGGATAGCCCAAGAAAGCCCTAAAAAGGGCTTATTTCCATTGGGGTCCTTTAAAGAATTTTTACCATCACAGGAGGGCACAGCAGTTTTGAAAGAACAATTCTAAAATTGCCTTCGATTTAAGAATTTTGAAGGGCATCACGCCGGCAACTCAGCAAATTTTAAAAGGGCATAGCAGCAATTTATCAAAACAGGAAAGGCATCAAGGTATTTTTTGCTGAAGTGGAGACATAAACTTGAAATAGACTAAATAGAATGAACAAAATTTCATTAGATATTTATTTCAGTACTATGACATTAAATGAAATATTATTCATCTATTTTAATTAAGGTAGCTTGAATGGCTATTTACACATGTCAGAAAATTAGCTATAAAGTGAATAGTTTTGGGGAATGTGAACTAAAACCTAATTCAATTTAAAGAAAACCCTTCGATGGTAACATTTAATAAGTTTCATAATATTCGGGCAATTTCTTATGTTTTTCTTTATTTTTTGAAAATTCCCTAAAAATCAAGAGTTTTTGAATTTTCATGTCAAGAGGGAATGTGCTATGACATTCAAATTCTAGGGGCTGGTGAAGGATCACAAAAGCTAAATTCTCTCGTGGGCTTTTTGCCATAAAGTGTTTTATTATCAAGAAAATTGATTTTTTAGCTCCTAAATTAAGGCATATTTTCAAACACCTATAAAATTTTCTAGAAACACTTTAATTTTAAAAGCCAACGAGAGATTGTTGCAAATTTGATAAGCTTTCATTTGACACCTTGTTTGTTGAAATTGAAGCATGGGAAGTATGAATGAAAATTCTAAGAAATCTGGCTATTCAGTGTTTCTAGAAATTAACGCAATAAAATTCGGGAAGTAGAAACATTAGAAGTCTCCCGTATATAAACGATGGAAGACATTTCTTTAAATCAAAATTTATGACAATCTGTGATCAGTTTGCAATGCAAGGAAAAGAAAATTAGTTTCATTTATGAACTACTGCCAGAGAAAAAAAATCTTTTGTAAATAGTATTTTTTCCAGAAATTTGACAAATTTTGTGAAATTTTCATGGTGGCCAAATGTACAAAGTCTATGGGAAATTGGAAAATAAAAAATAGCGTAACTCGAAAACGCTTTGACGGAAAAAATCTAAATTTGGAATGCAAGTTTTTTTCATCATTCTGCACATTCTGTGAAATTTTGAACAAATTCTGTGCAGGACACCGTAGCCGTTAAAGCTACCTTAACTGCATGATTTTTTTGTATTATGTACAAACATTGAATTGGAGAATGAAAAGGGCACTCAATGCAGTAGGCAATCAGGGCACAGCAGTGACTGCTTTCAATTTTTCTTCTTCGGGTTTTTAGGGGGCATCACGTGAACAGCATGGGACATCGACAGCAATTGCCTTTGATACCTTTGATTAAAATTTACCTTGTGGACCCCTCAACCGTGCATGTGTTCCTGAAATGCTATCATTTTGGTATAAAATCAGTTTGCAAATTAAAGATTTAAAAACAATAGGATAATCCAAGTTTAATATTTCAGAATAAGAAGTTAGGCCTAATACAAAAAGATATTGCCATGTTGCCTCATCCATGAAAGATTATATGAATTATTTTAGTCATAAAGTCATTAAAACCACTGACTATGAATTAATTGGGAAGACATCAAACTCACAATATCAATCTGATGTACTGGTAAATTTGCAAAGCTTTTTATGTACCTACACAAAATGTAACGTTATGCTATGTCTATTTGATATATAGACCTTTTATATTCATTTTTAGGGATAGATAATTGTGATGAATGCCAACATTGATATCAGAAATCAATGTAACTGACTTCAAATGGCAATGTAAATTTATAAACCCTTAGATCTATGAATGTGCTTTTCATAAATGACTCGGTATTTGTGAACACATGAAAGTCTACATGTAATAGTACTTGAAGAGCTATGTGGGAAGCAGGTGGCGCAGCGGTACTTCCCTCGCCTTGCACCAATGAGCCAAGGACTGTCACGGGTTAGAACCCAGGTCCAGGTGCTGTATGTGCAATTGGTTGCCAGTCCAAACTTGCTTCCGCAGGTTTTCCTCCGGGCGCTCCGGTTTTCCTTCTGCACTAAAACTGGCAAATAAATCTTGACCATATGACAGAGGACCCTCATGGAAAGCAGTGCTAGACACTGATGAGGCTATCCTCTCTAAATATGTCATATTTATTTATTAGTCTGCTGTTCTATGTTAATTATACTCAAAAGTTTCGATTTATTTACAAGCTTTTCACACATGTATACAAATTATAAAGTTTAGACTACTTTGTTATATTTTTGAAACACTGATGTGGGGGGTTCTTAAAAAAAATGTATGGGGATGTTCAAAGTAGACTTCAGAATTTTGACCATTTCTGTACCTCAAAAAGCATGATTTTGTGACCCATCTCTATACCATTTTTTTAGAAAAAGCACCCAATTTAGGGCAAATCGGGTGCTTTTTTGGCAAACATTTTCCGAAATACACCCAATTTTGCAAATTGGGCGCATTGGGTCTGTGAAGAAAACCCACCCATCAATATACCAAAATTACGCAAATGCAACCCAAAACCTTTGAGCATCCCCGTATACCATTTGTCAGTAAGAACCCCCCCCCCCTGGGATTATTTGTCTCATTTGCTATATCATGATACTTGGAGAGGGTGAGGATTTTTTTAAAATCACTGAAAGAGTCATTCCATTCATATTCTCATAATCTTGCATTTTTTATGACATATTTTTCTTTCAGCTGCAACCTTGACAATTGATTGACAAAGACATACAGAGCTGCCATCACCAGGATGCCTTCACCGGGATTCCAGTTTGCCATTGACAGGGGCGGCACCTTCACTGATGTGTACGCACGCTGTCCAGGAGGGAAGGCTCGGGTCATGAAACTTCTGTCGGAAGATCCTGCTAATTATTCTGATGCCCCCAGAGAAGGGATCAGAAGGATTCTGGAGGAGGTGAGTTATCTTCTTTCAGGATACAGGGTGTCTCCAAAGAAAACCACCTTACAATTTGTGCGTGTAATTTTCTTGGGTTTAACGGATAGTCAGAAAGTATGTAAAGGTTGCATTTTATAGTCAATAAATTGAACTTTCAGATACCGTTTGTTTCATTTCAATCGGAAGTGTAGAACAAAACTTATTTTTTATCAAATATTTAGGTGGATTTTTGTCTGGTCCAAATTTCATGATTATTGGCCTTAAAGTAAGGGTGTTTCTGAATGGAAAAAAAATGGGTCACCTTCCGAAAAATTATCTTATTTGTCTTATTTTTACATCAAATTTGTTCATTTTTTCAGTACAGATAAAAGAGAGTATGCACATAATAATTAGTAAACATTGGTATGGTTGAGTGAGCAGATCAATGACAAAACTCAATAGAAATTCATTCAAGGGGAACTTACAAAATCGTGAAATTGGACCAGAAAATTTTACACCCAAACATTTGACAAAGCATAACTTTTGTTGTACGTAACCGAAACAAACGGTATCTAAAAGTTCAATTCTTGGGCTATAAAATGCACCCATTACTTTCTAACTATCCGTTAAACTCAAGAAAATTACACTCAAAAGATTGTAAGGTTTTTTATGGGACACCCAGTATACTGCTATTACTGGTGAATGGACTAGGACCTGTGAAAACATTAACATTGACACTTAGCTACTGTATGCAGTGGGGTTTGAACCCCATCCTTTATATTTTTACCCCACTCTTTTTTATAAAGCCACCCTTTATACTGACATACTGAAAATTCTCCAAACCCACCTTTTTAGAAATTTCAATAACTTTTTCATTCTGATGGGAATGCTGAATTCATTTCACTTTGGTTCATTGATTAATATTAACTCAGCAATGTGGAAAACATAAATTTGAATTCAATTTGGATTATCAAATTCATATAGCAGCCCACAGGCTGAATTACATAAAAACGTACATTGAAAATCCATAGATTAAAAATTCGAAATTAAATACAGAAACATCCATTCTTAAACTGGCGACAACATCTTATTTCTATTGGTACCGTATGCTCATTCTGATTCTCAGGCTCCTCAGAATAACTTAAAATTTAAGTCACAAGGTAATCAACCCCACCCTTTTTATTTTGATCTCATCCTTTTTATCAAGGCACCATTTATATTGAAAATTCTCTGAACCCCATCCTTTTGACAATTTTTTGATTTCTGCAAACCAAAACGTGGGGTGAATACAGTGTTTAGCTCATATCGTTATGCGAGTGCAAGAAAGTCATATCTGCAATAGCTGCCATTTGTCATAAATTTGGATTGCAAACTAAAATCTCCAGTCTTGGGTCAGTGGTTCTTCAAATGGTTCTTCAGGTGACACAGTCACCTGAAGAACCATTTTTGCTACTCAGCCCGTAGATACATCTCGCATAGAATGGATACTTATGGGTACCACAGTAGCTAGAAATGCTTTTGCTATATAGATATGGATGAGTACATGCAAAAGGAGCCATAAATAGATGTAGAATTCTCTATCAATTGTTGTTATACATGTAGGAAACTGGGAAGAAAATGCCTGCTACTCAGCCCCTAGATACATCTCGCATAGAATGGATACGTATGGGTACCACAGTAGCTACCAATGCTTTGCTGGAGAGGAAGGGAGTCCGTATGGCATTACTTGTTACAAAAGGCTTCAGAGATCTACTGTATATCGGTAACCAAGCCAGGCCTAAGATATTTGACTTGGTGAGTATATAAAATGTTAATGATTAGTTGATAAAAACTATTATTCCATTAAAAATGTGAACAAAACAGCAGAGTGCATGGCTATCCAGCATATAAAGTTTTAGAATGGCATGCAAAATTGGCCCATGCTTTTCTGCATTTTTGTTTTTAATTCTTGAAGGAATGATGGCCTTCAGTTAAAATTAGATAATAGTTTTTTTATATAGATCAAAGCATTTGTCTATTTTCATAAAGCCATTATAAGAAAATTGTCAGTATTTTTGCTTCTTTGAAAATATCATTGGCCAACTTTGTCAAAATTGCTTTGGTCCTTGCAGCATGCATAGTATTATAATGTCATTCTCAGCGATATAACTCATTGGCCATTATTTGATTTTTATGGATTGTGTTTGTCACATCCCTATTTCAAAATCATGATTGGTCAAATTATTGTAAGACACTTAAAGGATTCTTTAAGAATTATAAGGTTGGGTAAACTTTGGGCCTCAACAATATAGTAATACAAATCCTAAATCTAACCCTTAGACGTGGATGTGAAATAAGTACACTTTATCCAACTATTAAGACCCCCACACACCCCCCCCCCCACACCCACACCCCCACACCCACACCCAAAATTAACCCTTAAGCCAAAAATTAACTAAAACAGAGTGATTTTTTTGTCTACAATTTAGGAAATTGCAACACCAGACATGCTGTATGAGGAGGTAATAGAGGTTTCAGAAAGAGTCGTTCTCCAGGATGCCACATGTAAGCTGGAAAAGAGACCCAATATTCAAGTTGTAACTGGTACGACGGGAGAGCAGGTAAGGGATGTCTACACAACAGAAGAAGAATAATAAACAAGCATTAAATAAGTGCCTTTTCCTAGGGATGCAAAACGCAACGTGAAAACAAACAATATACAAAGAAACAAGATCATGAGCATCCTACAGAGTACATGCAATGCAAATAATTCAAGTGAACAAGTGATATTTCAACAGTTTTTTGAAGTGTTCTGTGGTGTTGGCTGCAGTAATCTGATGTGGCAAAGAGTTCCATAATCTTGGTGCTGTAACAGCGAAAGAGCGATCACCAGCAGATTTATTGGTCTTTGAAATGGTAAAAGTAGTGCGGCGTGATACAGCAACATTGTAATGATGAGAACGAATGTGCAGTAAGTCTGATAGATATTGCGGAGCTTTGTTATGCAGCGTCGTGTAAGTTAGAACAAGAGTCTTGAACTGAATATGATGCGAGATGCGGAGCCAGTGAAGATCAGACAGAAAAGGAGATGTGTCTGTGTGCTTAGGTAGATCATGTAGATCAGGCGTGCAGCTTTATTATGTAGAAGCTTGAGACGGTTCGATGTTTTAACAGAGACGCCATTCAGAAGAGAATGGCAAGTGTCATTGTCAATATATTTCCTGATACGACCGAGGTTGCGCAGATGGTAGTTAACTGTCTTACATATGGAAGTTACATGGTCATCCATTACATGAACTTGTTAAAAATGACACCTAAGTTCGGCACACTCTTTGATGGGTAGATAACAGAATGTTCAAGTGACAAATAAATGTTCTTAAGTCTCTGATGATGACGACGTGAAGCAGCAATAAGGAACTCAGTTTTATTCTGAATCAAATCAAGTCAAACTGGGGTCTGAGTTTGTGTTGCTTTGATGTGTGTGGGACTTGACCAAACGACAACGTTATGATATTCATGCAAAGACAATTACTCCTACAAATAGGTGCAATAAAGGCCAGGAATTCTGGAAAGACTACATGTATACACAAGTCTTTCAAAATGTGTCTAGTCCTTTAGAATTCTTCAGAACTAGACACATGTTCTTAAACCAGACAAATGAATCAGAAATTAAAAGTTTCAGTATAAATCTTTCTACTAGCACTTGAATGATCACTAAATTTCTCACAAAATGTGTTATTTTTCAAAATATTATGTTTCACTATAGTCCGGGACTAACTTAGTCCTGTTTTGAAGATAAAGAATTTAACCAAATCTCACGACTTACGTGTTTGCACTTTGGTGGCCTGCGACCAGCATCCATCGGTCTTCGATGCCAACTGATCTTATCGGCGAACTGGAGATGTCACGTGACCTGACCCGGAAGGGCTATCGTCATGTGACATGATAAGCTTGTCATTAACTTTGGGCAGGTGGTGGCGTCCTTTGTCTTTGTTGAGGTCAACTCTGTTTTTTGTTGTTGTTGATGTAAATAGGTTTTTTAACACCTCAATGGAACCAATTGTCTTTCTTGTCCAAAATTTTAAATTTGATGATGTAACTGGGTAGCGTGCATGCTAAGTTTTTTCGGTTTTGACGATATCGTAAAACTGATATTTGGTTTACAAAAACCGATAAAAACCGATTTAATCGGTTTTTAAGTATACCGTAACTATAAACACGGAAGTCACATTTATTTTTATTCGTAATGGGCGGACATTACGTCCAACAGGCAGGGAATTTGACTTTTCGTCGTAACAAAATTGATTATTTAGCGAATACCGATATTTCTGATTTTTCGGTTTTGGCAAAAATCCATAATCGCAATATCGGTATTTTTTTAAAAACGATTAAAACCGAAATATCGGTTAATCGAATACCCTATTCACTCGTCCAATTCAACTATGTATTTTCTGAATGTATGTCACTGTATCATTGGGTTGTTTCATACTAGTGTGCAAAAAATGATGTCAAAATACTTATATAATGCTTAATCATAGAGTAGGGTGGTTTGTCAAATTATTGAAAGTTGGAGTATTTAAAAAATTAAAGGTTTGTCAGTCAGAAAATAGTTGAATTGGACGAGTGGATAGGGTATTCTTAGGGCATGCATAGCTACATTAGTCCTGTTTTGTTCATATGGACCTGTGACTGTTTCAATTAAAATTTACATAAGATATAGGAATCAAACAATTTAAAATTGTTATTATGGTGTTTTTCTTTCATAATTTGTTTTTTAAATAGCTTGAAATATGGGAAAAAGTAGACAAGGATAAGCTGAGGAAAGATTTACAGCGAGTTTATGACAAGGGAATTAGAAGTCTAGCCGTTGTACTCATGCATGCATACACGTAAGTAGAATTCATGATTCTTGTAGATTTACACTCCCGGTCAAAAGTGTTTGCGCACCAAACCTTTAACCAGCCATATCTCGAGAACCCTTCATCATTTGCGCCATATTTTTTTCGATTTATATTTTACATTTTACATACATATATCTTAGAAACTCAACAAGAATTGCATTTATCGCATTTGAAAATATGGCATGCTAAACATATTGTGTACTTTATCTGCACATAATAAATGGAGTTTAAATACATAACTGCACATTTGTTGGAAAACTTTTTACCTGAAAATGTTTTTACGGCTGCACGGTGATAATGAGCATTGAATAATAAACAACATAAGAACATATCAAAAAGTGGCTGTGGTCTATTTGTATATGGTCCAGGAAATCTGCCATTTTTATGGTTATGGAAGATCGAATATCATAGGAAACATAAATTTCTTATATTGGATACATTAAGCTCCTGTAAAAAACATGATTTTTTTCACAGTCTTGGTCGTTTGATATAATAATTACGTTTTTGCCCGTATTTGAGGGTGCGCAAACACTTTTGACCGGGATTGTACATAGAAGAGAACCTGAAGTAAGATTGACAAATTGATGCCAAAAGAACGCACAAGATGTAAAGCTGTTCAGTGTAATCCATCCACCGTTGGAAATTGTGATGAAAGGGCCCAGGTTAGTCCTGAAAGTTATAGTCCTGAAATAATCTGGGAAAATGGAAAAATACCAGTTTTGTAATAGCTATCATTATTGTTGTTGACCAAAGATTAAATAAAATGACATTTGCTGAAGTTACATGTACTTTTTGAATTACACGCTCTTCTTATGTGGAAAACCAATACAGATGTTGAGAGAAGTTAAGTCTTTAACCACTGTAATTGTTACTGCAATTCTATAAGAATGCTTTTAGATGAATGATGCATTTAAACCTGCCCATTCAAATTTTACTAATTATTGTATTGCTTGAAAAATTTCTGTATACATCTGCAATTCTTGTCCGCAGCAAATCTCATAACGGTTTGCCCTACGTGGATGAAAATTGGGTGGAGTTAGGGCTGAACTAGACACTTTGTGTGCAAAATATGCTAATTCAATACCTAATTTTCATAATTTTCTCCATGGTATATCTCCTGAACTGTAAGAGCTATAGTAATGAAACTTTGTGACATGAGGTGTCTCAGGTTTAACTTAAGTTGTGATTTTTTTTGGGTGTGGTCAAGTTCAATCAAGTTCAAAATGTTATTTCTAAAGTAAAAACAACTTAGGCCAAAGAAACCATTTGCAAAAATGCTATGCGCTATGCGATTTTTTCTTTTTTAGCTATAGGGGTATGCGGGATTCTTTTTTTTTTTACGCTCTAAAATTTTGATCGCCCAACTTACGTGTGTGAAGTTACCGCCACCATCACTCAACATATATGCGGTAGACGAAAACACGAAACAAAAAGTTATAAATAAATAAATAAATCTCGCAATGATTCAGTAGATTTATTTTGCATATTGTGTCCATTTTTTGCAGTGTTTTCATGATATCGCCATTTTGTAAAGTGTGTATACATGGTTCGTTGGTACTCAAAACACCGGGTACCAATTTCATTAATACAAAGCTGCCGCGAATCATTTACCTTCGGTCGCCATCTTGTTACTATTTGCAGATGACTCTTGCATCATTTGCATGTAAATGCATTCTTAGGCAAAAAGAGGTCTTGTTTGAATTGCTCTTTTGGCATACAGCTAGAACTATATTGTCTGCCTTTAACATTCATCATTTGAATTAACACAAATGACTTAAATAGCCAACATATTGGTTTTGTTTTGTTTTTATACTTGCTATAAAGAAAGGGGAAGAGATAATGAAATTGAATGTGAATAAAGTACAATTAGTTTAGAAACATACCGTAAAATGTTTTCAAAAAGCTATTAGAATTACAAAAGAGATGAAAGTTAAAGATGTTTATTTTTTTCAACAAAGTCATCTTGCAGCTCTGCTTTATATTTTCTGATTTTATTTTTCCTTTCGCATCTTTGATGTTGAACTTAGTCTTCACTCAGCAAATGTTGATACTTGAATGACTTTTTAACTTTTTCTTTTTTCTTATCTTTATTTTCATATTTTGAATCAAAGTGTTGCATAGAATGTACATGTTTCCTGTCCAACTCCATCTTAATTGTTCTGAATTTGTCCTTTAATTTTGTCCTTCAGAGGAGGTATGCTAGTCATGTTACCGATAATATTCCAAGATTGCGCAAATAAATGACTTCTGGAGAGAATTCACCCATGTATTTGTTTGGGATCATCACACAAATGTTTATATTTGAAAATCCCATCTGTGTAACAGAACAAAGTATGAGCTTGTAAGTGGTGGCAAACAAAATGGTGAAAGATGAAGTACCGTACTGACTCGAGTAATGTCCCACCTTTTTTGAACGTGAACTTGGATCAAAGTTCTCTTTACGCGAGAACGCATGAGAGAGACAGAACTAACCGGTTGATCTACAGAGGTAAACAATGCCAGTGAACTGTCTGACCAAGAGGAATCAAATCAATCTATTCATTGTAATGTTTTGAATCAAATATTTCAGGATTCAGTTCAGTAAATATTCTTTAAATTTATCCCCCAGAGTTTTTTTCAACAAACACTTTCAGGAACGTACTAATCAAGGTTAAATATGGTGAAATTATTTTTGCACATCCGATTGTGACATTCGCCATTTTGGAATTTTGGTACAGTAACAATTGCAATTGTGCATGTCCGATAGATATTTTTACCATTATATGAACGTAAACGTCGCCATCTGTTGAAACTTAGAACATAAAACCGTAAAAAGGTGTATATTCATCCGCGATCAGCCGTGATATTCCCACAAATTATAAGACATTTTGAATAAAATGTACCCATTTCTATCGTAATTGAGATGAGTTTGCGACTATTTTTTAAAGCGGATTTTGATATTATGATAAATTTCTAGGTGATTCAGCAAATTATGGCCACAAATAAAATGGTATTGGGATGATAATTTGACGACTTCTAAATAATACCTATGGGACTTTGCCCCGCGTGTACATTAATTTCCTGAAAATGTTTGTAAATATACGGGTGGTACATTGTGCGATGATGGGATGTTACATGCGTCAGTACAGTAAATTTATCAAGTACCCTTCGGGTGTCGCTCCTAAGAGTATATTTGGTATTCCTATAATGTGTTTTAATACTTTCGGTAGCCATTTTAACAACTTTCTTGAATTTTTTCAAAATACGATAAGTTTGAAAAGTAAACCACAAAAAGATTTAAGTAATGTCATGTATCGTGGTTAGTTTTGTTTGTCCTGTCAAGTGGTACATGGAGCCATGTATCACCAATGATCGTGTTCAAGTAATTTGTATCACTCGTTGGTTCATGCCCACTAGGCTGATTCACACAAAAATAAAATTCTTATTTTTCTACGGCTCACCCCCTTATTTTGTTTCTTTTAGTATCTGAATCAATCCTGCAAAATGTTAACAAAATTGAAAAAAGTTTAGGGGGCGCTACCGGCTGTTAAAGTTTTGTGTACAAAGTCAATGGAGTTTTGGAGTGATCATTTTAAATTACTTTTTTCACTTTGTTAAACTCATGTCTGGTCTGTACAAATTATGGAGGTGTTGGGGATGAGTCAATGTTTATTACCTAAAACACTCAAGTTCATTGTGGGGTATAAATACCAAAAATTTAAAAAACCTTGCAGAGGGAGTCTTATTCATAAGCAGATCAGCAGGGATTTCCCTAGTTTGTTTATATATCTTGAGATTCCCCCCATGGTCACTACAGGTCACTACAATTTCCATAATTGTTGTATTGTTACAGTGGTTCCATCTCATGAAGTGCTATGTAACTAATTGAGGTTTATAAAAGGCTATCCCATCAATGTCTATTGTTATCCACTGGCCAGTGACCCTGGCATAAATCAAATCCACAAGAAGGATTAGATTGATTTGAAGCCACTGAATGTTTTGGCTGTTCTGATAACTGCTTTGCACCAAATGTTTGTTTTTTTAGAAAAAGGTAATTTACTGAAAAATTAGGGGGTTCTGTTAAATTTTTCTTGTTGTTTTAATTAAAGGACACATTGCTAGATATACTCAGCAATTTTAGCATTCCAGAAAGAATTAATCATGACTTTTTTTTATGACAAAGAGGAGAGCCAAAAATTCCCATAGACTTTGTACACGAAACTAAAACAGCCGGTAGCGCCCCCTAAATTTGTTTCGATTTTTTTAAAATTTTGCAGGATTGATTTTGACTCAAAAAGAAACAAAATGAGGGGGTAAGCCGAAGAAAAATCAGAATTTTATTTTTTTGTGAATCAGCCTAATTCCCACTCATGGTACAACTATTTCTTGTTCACTTTTGCAAATGCTAACTAGTGTCATGCAAACAAATATTTGGTGCTGTTTAACAGGTTTGATGGTCATGAGTGTGAGGTTGGCAAGTTAGCTGAAGAGATGGGTTTTGAGCATGTGTCTTTATCTAGTGCTGTTATGCCGATGGTTAGAATTGTACCACGAGGCTACACTGGTAAGTTGAATATAAATCAAAAATCCTTTCAACAACTCACCATATCTTTTTATACCATTGTTGATCTTTATGAACCCACATTTCGTCGTGTGAGTGCAAGAAAGTCAGATCTGTAATGGCTGCCTTAAGTTATATTTATTTTTTGCCTTGTCACAAGAATGTGAAAAATCCCTGAAAATGTCCCTGTCTTAAGTCAGTGGTTCTTGAAATGGTTCTTCAGGTGACGGTAAGAACCATTTCAAGAACCACTGACCCAAGATTGGAGATTATAAAGTGTGCAACCCAAATTTATGACAAATGGCTACTATTGCAGATACGACTTTCTTGCACTCACATGACGATTTGATATTCAAATTAGCGCGTTACACACGGCATACCGTTCACATAAGTGTGTTAGCACAGTAAGCATAAGACAGTGCAATGTTCATCGCATGTTGGCAACTGAACATGTGAAAAGCCCATTGCTTGGAAGTATTTGAAAACGGCAAAGCAACACTATTTAAAAATATAACATTTTGCTTCAGATACTGCTAATATCTGTAAAAAGAAAACTATCACAATTTAAATTTTTTTTTAAGGTTTCAGAAAGATTTTCATTGTTGAAAGTTATTCAAACAGACTACAAAGTTGTTCATCAAAAATCAGCAACTGTGCATCCAATTGCTTTGCTGATGGCTTCCACAATTCATTGCAAGGTGTTCAGGTTCTCTTACAAACAATTGACTTGATGCCAATATTTGTATTTAAGCCTGTGCTGATGGTTATCTGACACTGTGTATCAAGACATACCTACACAGCTTTGCTGATGGCTTCCACAACTCATTGCAAGGTGTTCAAGTTCTCTTTCAAACAATTGAATTGATGCCAATATTTGTATTTCAGCCTGTGCTGATGGTTATCTGACACTGTGTATCAAGACATACCTACACAGCTTTGCTGATGGCTTCCACAACTCATTGCAAGGTGTTCAAGTTCTCTTTCAAACAATTGAATTGATGCCAATATTTGTATTTCAGCCTGTGCTGATGGTTATCTGACACCGTGTATCAAGACATACCTTCACAGCTTATCAAGACATACCTACACAGCTTTGCTGATGGCTTCCACAATTCATTGCAAGGTGTTCAGGTTCTCTTACAAACAATTAACTTGCTGCCAATATTTGTATTTCAGCCTGTGCTGATGGTTACCTGACACCGTGTATCAAGACATACCTACACAGCTTTGCTGATGGCTTCCACAACTCACTGCAAGGTGTTCAGGTTCTCTTACAAACAATTGAATTGCTGCCAATATTTGTATTTCAGCCTGTGCTGATGGTTACCTGACACCGTGTATCAAGACATACCTACACAGCTTTGCTGATGGCTTCCTCAATTCATTGCAAGGTGTCCAGGTTCTCTTACAAACAATTGACTTGATGCCAATATTTGTATTTCAGCCTGTGCTGATGGTTACCTGACACCGTGTATCAAGACATACCTACACAGCTTTGCTGATGGCTTCCACAACTCATTGCAAGGTGTTCAGGTTCTCTTACAAACAATTGACTTGATGCCAATATTTGTATTTCAGCCTGTGCTGATGGTTATCTGACACCGTGTATCAAGACATACCTACACAGCTTATCAAGACATACCTACACAGCTTTGCTGATGGCTTCCACAATTCATTGCAAGGTGTTCAGATTCTCTTACAAACAATTGAATTGCTGCCAATATTTGTATTTCAGCCTGTGCTGATGGTTATCTGACACCGTGTATCAAGACATACCTACACAGCTTTGCTGATGGCTTCCACAATTCATTGCAAGGTGTTCAGGTTCTCTTACAAACAATTGACTTGATGCCAATATTTCTATTTCAGCCTGTGCCGATGGTTATCTGACACTGTGTATCAAGACATACCTACACAGCTTTGCTGATGGCTTCCACAATTCATTGCAAGGTGTTCAGGTTCTCTTTCAAACAATTGACTTGATCCCAATATTTGTATTTCAGCCTGTGCTGATGGTTATCTGAGACCGTGTATCAGGATATACCTACACAGCTTTGCTGATGGCTTCCACAATTCATTGCAAGGTGTTCAGGTTCTCTTACAAACAATTGACTTGATGCCAATATTTGTATTTCAGCCTGTGCTGATGGTTATCTGACACCGTGTATCAAGACATACCTTCCACAATTCATTGCAAGGTGTTCAGGTTCTCTTTAATACAAACAATTGACTTGATGCCAATATTTGTATTTCAGCCTGTGCTGATGGTTATCTGACACCGTGTATCAAGACATACCTACACAGCTTTGCTGATGGCTTCCACAACTCATTGCAATGTGTTCAGGTTCTCTTACAAACAATTGACTTGATGCCAATATTTGTATTTCAGCCTGTGCTGATGGTTATCTGACACCGTGTATCAAGACATACCTTCACAGCTTTGCTGATGGCTTCCACAACTCATTGCAAGGTGTTCAGGTTCTCTTCATGCAAAGTGATGGCGGACTCACTCCAATGGACAGGTAAGGCAAGACTTTCAATGTGGGTTATTTTCCATTGATGAATTTTAATAGTTTTGTGTATCCTAGGTACGTTAACACTTAAGTGGTCAAGGGAGGAGGGGGGGTCCATATTGATCCCCAACATTTGGATGCACAAAAACGTGAAGTAATTTTTCATCGCCCTTCTATGTATAATTTGTCTAACTTTTCCATACGCTTCACTTGGTGGCAAAAAGTTCAAATCGACCCACCCCTTCCCATGCTAATTAGCATAAATAAGCATTTTCGAGGGCGCTCTTCAAATTTGTTTTGCCCATAAAATCGTAACCGAATAACTTTTTTCAAATTTTATGTTGGGAATTTATTCGTACTTATAAACTGTAAATATGAGCCAAAGTTTATTGAAGTTTGTGAAGTGAGTTTTTTAAGTGAGTTTTCAAATTTTTGGCTGGAAAATTTTGACATGACACGACAAATTTATTTTTGGCCGCCATTTTGAAACGGTTTGTCTGATTTTCAATGTTGTTTCTTTGTTTATGTTCTTTTGAAGTAATTTACCTGTGACCAGAGTTTCAATGTAAAATTACTTCGCGAAACCGCTTTTTTGGTGTTGGGTCCTTGGCCCCCCCCCCCCGGACAAATGAAACAAATAAATGAAATGAAATGACCACAAACGGGCATGTGGCAGACCTTGACCACTTAAGTGTTAAGGAATGACACACTCACCCCCATACCCACAAACAGTTTCTCGAATGAGAACCCCCCCCCCCATATAGAGGGAAAATACTGTTTACTTGCAAAGTTAATAGTTTTGTCCCCTTAGCACTTTTTGCCCTCAAAATGCCTCTACCATATAACATTTTCACCAGGGCATGATAAGAAATATGTAAATATCAATCACATGTGGTGAATTTGAAGAGCGAGGATATGCCTTAATTCCAGAGATTTGTTATGATGCACAAGATCATCCACAACAACGTCAACCTCGATCTCAGCGACCATCTTCAATTTGACATCTGTGACGCAAGTACTTCTTCAACCAGACATCACAATCCACTTTCTCTCAAAGTTCAGTCATCAAAGACAAATTGCCATCAGAAGTCCTTCTTTCCAAACACAGCTAGAGATTTGAATCAACTTAGCTACTCAATCACTAGTATTACTGAAGATGGCGGCCGACTGAGGTGGATGTGTGCCCGGAACCCCGCTGCTAAAACATGGATTTTTCCTTGTTTCTGCAATTAAGCAGACTCGGAAATGTTATCCAGGCATTGAATATTTCAAATGTGGAACCTGTGTGGACTTTGAAACAAACCAGGAACAATATATTCCTGGATATTGTGTGGAAGATCAACGCTGGAAGTGGAAAATCAGATTTGGAATCTCCCGCCACTGAAGTCACGCGTAATAAGCCGCGGCAAAGCCAGTCAGATCATGTACAGGATGTGGACACTGCCAAGCCTGTCACCGTGAACTCGGGGCCTAATGTCGCTGGAAAGAAGAA
Source organism: Ophiothrix spiculata (assembly GCA_000969725.1). NCBI lineage: Eukaryota > Metazoa > Echinodermata > Ophiuroidea > Amphilepidida > Ophiotrichidae > Ophiothrix > Ophiothrix spiculata. The sequence continues at coordinate 38,183 of JXSR01S052668.1, forward strand.
AAGAAAACGAAAGTCACCATCAGCTAGGAAACGAGATAAGGCTAGATATGAACTTTGGAGACTAAAACAGAAAAATTCTGCCAGTTCATCACTCCCATCTTCACCACAAGCTGTTGCTGTTCCGGTTCAGCCAAGGCCTAGCCCTAGTCAGCCGGAGACCGAAGACATTGTTGTTGCCTCGCCAGACCCGACTTGTGTTGTGGAATCTGTACCACCACCAACCAATTCAGAGTCTCAGAACATTCCTGTAAATAGTGTTACCGGGGAGTATATGATTGACAACATTCATAAGTATGTTATCGGGGAGGACAATTTACCCCAGAATTGTGACAATGTTTCTGAGCTTACCGATTCCGATGATGTTTCATCAGCCGATCCGGAAATTGACAAGCAATTAATTGAGAAGTTTTACAAGAGGTTGAATGACTGTATGATAAGTGAGCCTGTGGATAGGTGTTTTAATTTTATTTGTTGTGTCCCAGAGCCAGAGGTTCCAGAAGGACTTAAGAAATGCACCCGGTGTGAAGTTGCCAAATATTGCAGCAGGGAGTGTCAAGCCGCACACTGGAAAATTCACCGGACGGCTTGCGGTAAACTTTAAGGATTTATAATGCACTGTATATATTTTCTAAACTGTTTTTGACACTGACATTTACGGTTTGACCATCTTGTGATTATTTTGCACGGATTTAAAGAATCAACTGGATTGTTTTCTGCACCTGTTTGTAAACATAATTGTTTTGATTTGATCATTAGGAACTAGTGTATTTGTGACTGTTTTTTATACTTATGCAACCAAACAACCCTTTTTAGGGGTGCACCTAATGTAAGGCGGGATTTCAACCTACTGAACTGAACTGAACTGACTCTTCCAATTAAATTCCATAACCAATTAATTTCTGCAAGCCCAAACCATGACTAAATCCGGTTGATTCTCTAATCTCGCATTGAGTGATGTTCCTGTAGGAGCTGTTCAATTATACATCCAGATCCAGATCCATTGAGAGTCAAACACTTTCAGATAAAAATAATGAAACTAAAGTATCATGATTTAATCAGTATCATGATGAAATCTGCAACTTGCCTCATTTGTCAAGTTTCCACTATGTTACTTTATTTTCTTTTAGATTCAATGGATCACATGCCATTTTATCAGGCCCAGCAGGGGGAGTTGTAGGGTATGCCATGACGACGTATAAGAGGCAAACAGAGCTACCGGTGATTGGTTTTGATATGGGAGGTGAGTAATGGCATAGCCAGCATGGGGGGGGGGGCAGGGGCATACTGCTGTAGGGTATGCCATGATGACGTATAAGAGGCAAACAGAGCTACCGGTGATTGGTTTTGATATGGGAGGTGAGTAATGGCATAGCCAGCATAGGGGGGGGGGGGGCAGACTGCTGTAGGGTATGCCATGATGACATATAAGAGGCAAACAGAGCTACCGGTGATTGGCTTTGATATGGGAGGTAAGTAATGGCATAGCCAGCATGGGGGGGTGGCAGACTGCTGTAGGGTAAGCCATGATGACGTATAAGAGGCAAACAGAGCTACCGGTGATTGGCTTTGATATGGGAGGTGAGTAATGCATAGCCAGCATGGGGGGGGCAGACTGATGTAGGGTATGCCATGACGACGTATAAGAGGCAAACAGAGCTACCGGTTGTTGGCTTTGATATGGGAGGTGAGTAATGACATAGCCAGCATAGGGGGGAGGGGGGCAGACTGCTGTAGGGTATGCCATGACGACGTATAAGAGGCAAAGCTACCGGTTATTGGCTTTGATATGGGAGGTGAGTAATGGCATAGCCAGCATGGGGGGGGCAGACTGATGTAGGGTATGCCATGACGACGTATAAGAGGCAAACAGAGCTACCGGTTGTTGGCTTTGATATGGGAGGTGAGTAATGACATAGCCAGCATAGGGGGGAGGGGGGCAGACTGCTGTAGTGTATGCCATGACGACGTATAAGAGACAAACAGAGCTACCGGTGGCTTTGATATGGGAGGTGAGTAATGGCATAGCCAGCATGGGGGGGGCAGACTGATGTAGGGTATGCCATGACGACGTATAAGAGGCAAACAGAGCTACCGGTTGTTGGCTTTGATATGGGAGGTGAGTAATGACATAGCCAGCATAGGGGGGAGGGGGGCAGACTGCTGTAGGGTATGCCATGACGACGTATAAGAGGCAAACAGAGCTACCGGTTATTGGCTTTGATATGGGAGGTGAGTAATGGCATAGCCAGCATAGGGGGAGGGGGGCAGACTGCTGTAGGGTATGCCATGACGACGTATAAGAGGCAAACAGAACTACCGGTTATCGGCTTTGATATGGGAGGTGAGTAATGGCATAGCCAGCATAGGGGGGGGGGGGCAGACTGCTGTAGGGTATGCCATGACGACGTATAAGAGGCAAACAGAGCTACCGGTGATTGGCTTTGATATGGGAGGTGAGTAATGGCATAGCCAGCATAGGTGTGGGGGGGGGGGCAGACTGCTGTAGGGTATGCCATGACAACGTACAAGAGGCAAACAGAGCTACCGGTGATTGGCTTTGATATGGGAGGTGAGTAATGGCATAGCCAGCATGGTGGGGGTGGACAGACTGCTGTAGGGTATGCCATGATGACGTATAGAAGCAAACAGAGCTACCGGTGATTTGCTTTGATATGGGAGGTGAGTAATCCGTTTTATTTTTTAATTTTTGTTTTCTGGTTCATTCATTCAGTACTCGACATATAAAACATTGCACATCAAGAAGCATAAAAATATTTAAATACTAAAACTATAAATACAAGAGAAACAGTCTGTTGACGACTATTACACGACAAGTGTGAGAATATTTAAATTACCAAAGAGTACCAAGGATAGCCCAAAATGCCTCTAAAAGCAGGCTTACTTCCATTGGGGTCCTTTTGAGTTTAAAGGCCTAATGCGATGGGAGCAAAAGCAGAATCAAGACAGTCAAACAGTATCTCGATTGAGAACTCCCATATAGAGGGAAAATACTGTTAACTTGCAAAGTTAATTGTTTTGTCCCCTTAACACTTAAAGGTTGCTTAACAATAGTTGAAGCAGACAGGTATAAAATAAATAAATAAATACTGGGGATTTATAGTGCGCTATACCTCCCAGATTTGTAATTCCACTCGGCCTCTGCACACTTTACAGGTGTTCGCTGACCAGTGTAGCCCAAGTAAGCTCCAATCCACACCATGCATCATTTCAGGTTCTGCGGCAACCTCTAGGGGCGCTGAACCTTGTTCAGCCCACATTCGCACCATCGCTACCCGGATCAGCTCCCCGAGTTTCGTACGGGTTTCCACGAGACAATTAGCAGGTAGTTCCTTGTCCAAGGGAATTTCAAGCACACTCAACTTTTGCCGCCAGCGGGGTTCGAACTCGGAGATAAAAGATCTGTAACGTTCAGATATAATACCTTTTTAGTTGTGTTGCGATGTGCAACCTTATAATGGATAAGCCCAGTGATGACAACCAGATGCCTTATTCTGAGGCCGACCCATGCTGGTAGACAATTCTCTCAGGCTCTAGTTCTTCTATATCTTCCTTCTGTATCTAGTTCTCTCATCATTTCTTATCTTGGAGAGTTTTGTCATGCCATGTAGTGAGTTGGCTTGTGATTAGAAAACTGGGATCTGAGGGCTGAATTGCAGTATCAGTAATAAAGAATAACTTCTTTCATGATTATTTGTAGATTTGTTATTATTTCATATTTTACCCTATTATTATAAATTAATGACATAAACAAAAACCCACCATTTAGACGATTTAAACAATTATGCAGATTGCAGAGCCATCTGCATTTCACGTAACCGGTGACCCCCATTTTTAATGCGGAATTTTGAAGTTTAGACTATATCTATTAAATGAGAAAAATAAAAATATATATGTCAATAGGAACTTCTCACTGCGATCATCCTTAAGATGAACTGAATGTACATCTTTAACCCTAATCTACACGCACAAAAATTGGGATATTTTAGTGAATTTACATGCTCTCTATTATTATCCCTTTATCGTCATTTTGCAGCTAATCGAAGTGGGTGTGCTATATACCAATACAAAGGGTACACCTTGGGCTTTAAGATAATGATATCATATTGCAAATTATGTTGATGATTATGCTAATTAGCTCATGAATAATTAATGAGATAAGAGTAACTGTTTGCCAATTTCTGCAAAAATTTGAGTTTAATGGACAATTTCATGTACACATATTGAAAAATGTATTCAATTAAATGTATATAAGTTAGGACTTGTTAGAACATTCAAAAACTGAAAAAAGTGTGTTAATACAAATATTTTTTTTTCAAGTTTTGGCCTTTTTGTGTAATTTTTTTATAGCAAAATTTGACTAAAAATAGGCTCAGAAATTGGGATAAAAACCATATTTTCAAGTTAAATCTGTTGTATTATATTTTAGACATAAACAAGCTAGAAACAACAAAAAAATTACGATTAAATAATATGACATCGTTCTAAATGTGTATTTCAATGTAAAATACACCAGACACTATGTGTGCAGAATAGGGTTAATGTGGTCATTCATGTATAAAGGCTTAACGCTTAATTTAACATGCATATGTAGTTGATGCAATGATTTTTTTTTGTTCTCCTCTTCAGGTACTTCAACTGATGTGAGTCGGTATGCTGGAGAATATGAGCATGTGTTTGAGACTACTACAGCAGGGGTCACAATTCAAGCTCCTCAGGTAAATATGATTGTTTTGTATATATGATATTGAAATAAACTTGAAATTGAAAAAAAAAATAATTAAATTGAAATTGAACTTGATATACTCAATTTACATAAATAAAGAATACATGTATTCAAACCTAATATGGTCTCAAAAACCTGTGTCATTTTAAAACAACTTTTTTACATTGGGCAGATGATGTTGCATTGAATAATATGGATATCTTTGCAGCTTGTTTGTAAGATGGGGGGACGGGTTCAATTTTGGTGCAGCGTTTCTGCCCTCGCCTTTCACCGCTGCGGCCCGGGTTTGATTCCCGGTGGGACCTAGGTTGTACGTGAATTTGGTTGTCGATCCATACTCGTCCTCGCAGGTTTTCTCCGAGCACTTTGGTTTCCTCCTGCATCTAAAATTGAAAATTCTTTCCAGTATTCTGTATTTCACACCATGGAGGCGTCCCTTGAATTTAATGCATTTGCACTATTTGGATTAGCCTGGCTTTCAACCGAATGTTATAAATAAATAAATAAAGATGAATTTAAATTATTTCTCAATTAACATTTATTTCCAGC
>JXSR01S052668.1:66827-77218 GCA_000969725.1 Ophiothrix spiculata
GTGCAATGTGTGGTTCAGATGGAGGTCTAGTAGCTAATGCTCCTCATATTCCAGTCCATCTAGGAGCCATGCAAGAAACAGTGCAATATCAGGTACGTCTCATAACCTTTGTACTAGTGAGTCATTAACCCTAACCCCCTACATCAGGAATGGGACTCATAATAGAGAAATTCCGGGTTTAGGGTCAGTTTGGACCACATCGCCTTGTTTACCTGGGCAAGAAACTTTACTCTAATTGGTCTGTGGTTGGGAAGTCGCGTTAAGTTGTTTAATAGTCTTTTATGCGAAATGCTGCACCTTGGGTCGCTGCATTCAGTCTAACCAGGTAAACTTAACACCTGAGAAAGGAGAGGCATTTGGCATTTCAACAAAACAGTAAACAAGATAATTAATAAAATACAATTATACAAAATACCAAAGACATCAAAATGTTGAAAACCAGGATGGCCGATAAAAGGCTACAAATGCAGACTTATTTCCAATGGGGTCCCGAAACAACAGAAAGATGGTAGAGGGATGCAAAAATGAAGAGGGACAAAGGAAATAAGTCTACATTTGTACAAAGTCGTCAGCGTCGTCACTCAGGGCTACATTTGCCAAGTGTTTTTTTAACTGATTTCTTGGATAGAGCTTTCCTGGGAATGCACTGATTGTTCCAGTCACATATGGCATTGTAAAAAAAGTGTTACTAGCAATGCCTTTCACTCGAGGCACAAGAAATCCAAAACCACTCGACCGAGTGCGATTGACTGGCCCTATCCCTAATGCTGAGGAAATTGACAGAGTTAAGAGGTTCCTGGCCAACATGATCTCTATTGCTAAGACCTAAAATGAAGCGAATAATCTTATTTTGAATGATCTGAAGTTTTTTTCTTGGATTTGGATGATATGCCAGTAAACCATGATGTGCAACAATAATCGAGGTGACATTGGAGAAGAGCAGTACAATTGGTTCTGTGATGATTCATATAATATGCATAGCGATATAAAAATTTCAGTCTGCCAGAGGCTTTTGAAACAACTAAATTAGCCATCAAAAAAATTAACAATTTTTGACCATGACATCTCCAGATATGATCTCATCAAGGGTAACTCCAAGATATTTGTGGAGTTATTGTTTGATTCTGATAATTGATAGCAAAATTATTCAGATCGTCTTTCTTCAGCATATGTTTAGTACCAAATATAGAATGCATCCTGTTTTACCTACGTGGAGGGAGAGTTTGTTTTCTATGAGCCATTGATTGCAGGAGCTTAAATCGGAGCTAAGTTTGTGGGAGACAGCCCCGATAATTGAGGTGATTCACATATATACATGTGTCATTTCTGATTGTGGCTAGGAGCATTATAAAAAAAATCAGAACTGAGAACAAGATATGTTTAGATGAGAACTTTTAATCAATTGTGCTTTATTTTTACATTATTTTTGTAGATGAATTACCTTGGTGATGATCTCCACGATGGTGACATGGTTCTAACCAATCACCCCGGTGCAGGAGGCAGTCATCTACCAGATCTCACTGTCATCACTCCAGTAAATATGAATTACCTTGGTGATGATCTCCATGATGGTGACATGGTTCTAACCAATCACCCCGGTGCAGGAGGCAGTCATCTACCGGATCTCACTGTCATCACTCCAGTAAGTATGAATTACCTTGGTGATGATCTCCACGATGGTGACATGGTTCTAACCAATCACCCCAGTGCAGGAGACAGTCATCTACCAGATCTCACTGTCATCACTCCAGTAAATATGAATTACCTTGGTGATGATCTCCATGATGGTGACATGGTTCTAACCAATCACCCCAGTGCAGGAGGCAGTCATCTACCAGATCTCACTGTCATCACTCCAGTAAATATGAATTACCTTGGTGATGATCTCCATGATGGTGACATGGTTCTAACCAATCACCCCAGTGCAGGAGGCAGTCATCTACCAGATCTCACTGTCATCACTCCAGTAAGTATGAATTACCTTGATGATGATCTCCACGATGGTGACATGGTTCTAACCAATCACCCCAGTGCAGGAGGCAGCCATCTACCAGATCTCACTGTCATCACTCCGGTAAGTCTTAATCATCTTGGTGATGATCTCCAGTGTGTCAAAAAAACATAAAGTCATGGGAGATAGGGGACATTCTGCTGTTATGATCTTATATAGTAATTGCATTAATGCGTGTTTCAGTAGATTCATCTCTTTGCCTTGACCCATCGCAAGCGAGCATGACTCAAGCTCTATTGCTGTGTAACAACTTAGAATGGCCACGGTGTGATCTTTGCCACAATAACGGCTAAATGACACAATTTCAACAACCAATTTGATGTGTGAATCCATTTTTTCCTAGGTATTTTACAAGAAATCTAAGAGACCAGTGTTCTATGTCGCCAGTCGTGGTCATCATGCAGACATTGGGGGCACAACCCCAGGCTCTATGCCACCCAACTCCAAGTCTCTGGCTGAAGAAGGTGCAATATTCAAAACATTCAAACTTGTAGAAAATGGCATATTCCAAGAAGAAGGTAGGTTATTCAATTATAGATTCAAGGAATTTTATTCTATATTAATGATCTGCGTAATTGCACAATCCAAAACTAATAAGATTATTATTACATCAGATAACAATGACTTCTGGAAGTGAATTATGTGTACACTGTGCTCGCAAAAATAGCATGTATGCTTTAAATGCAACATGACCTAAAGGCAATGTTGAAGCAGTGCATAGAGTGATTGGTATTTTAAACAGTTGGAAAAGTAACAAACTAATTAGTAGGAATTTAAAACATAAGGGTTTCTGTAAATATTGTTACATTTTACTCTTTTTGATAATTTTTTTGAAAAATAATGAAAAAGTCCTAAATGGACAATCATATTAAAGTTGGTCTGTTTAATTTTTAATTTCTGTCAACTATTTATCATATATTGTTACTCTTTATTTTGTTTAATATAATAAACACAAATTAAAATCTGTTATATTTTAATAACATTAATCTAGCAGCCATTGCAGTGAAGAGGTGAATTTATATCAAAGATTAAGTGGATTTTTTGCTTCTTACATTTCAAGCATATTTGAATAATTATTCATTATCCATTTTTTGATTTGAAGCTGTAACTCGCCTGTTCAACGAACCTGCCAAATTCCCAGGATGCAGTGGGACCCGCAACCTCCATGACAACCTGTCTGACCTGCGTGCTCAAGTAGCAGCCAATCAGAAGGTAAATAGTCTTTTATACACTAATGCTGTATTTTATACTTTTGAAGTTAACCCTTTGAACCCTGGCCATTCGATGTGTATCTGTACCGCTGACATGGGCGAACCCGAAAGTTAAAAAACACCATGTTACCCCTAAACTTGCTTTGATTTTGATTTCCCTTGCTTTACTTTTCATTTTACAGTAGTCTGAAATGTTCCAATAACCAGCATTTACAAAAGAATACTATTTATGTCGACCAACACATTCGACATTTACATTGTAGTCTATGGGCGAAGCCACATTTGTTGAAAATTATGATCAAATTTAAGGTTGAACCGATGGCTCATTTCCTTACCGATATGATATGCCGATGTTTTATATCTGTCACTTTGCATGACATGTCTTTAATATGTAATCAGTATTTTTTGTAATATTTATTATTTTTGTACATATTTTTTTGTGTTTTCATTATATGCTGAATTTCCATCATAGCGTAAGTAAGATTGCCTTGATTGGACTTGTAAGCTGTTATTTTCACTAATGGAATTTTCCATGAACAGTAACATGGTCATATTAGAATTTTCGTAAATTAATTCCTATTGAAAACTCACTTGTTTTCCCATACCGTTTCGGCAGTCCACACTACTGCCTTCCTCAGTGGATTGTGGTGGTATTTGATCCAGCTGGATAGCGTTTTGTGACATCATCGGCATTGATATTCCTGATGAATCTTTTCAATGAATAACATGACCAATAATTTTGCACGGGACTGATTTTTGCATATTCATGTTGGTGCTAAAGTTAAATAAAGTCAATATTTTTCAAATATTGCTTGGTTGATAAATTTAAGGTTAATCACTCATTTGCAAAAATAAAACACATGTGAAAATAACAGTGTTACAAGTACATGGTTATAAATATATGTCAAAAATGCTTTTCTGCAATAACAAACATTTCCTCTTTTCATTAGAGATTTTATCTTATGTAACTTTGAATCGCATGTTTTGTGGTATGAACTTGGTGTAGTACAAGCCTGCTGTCCAAACTAATTTGCTAGCTGAGAAAATTTTTTTATCTACAGACGATTTATACTTGGCATGTAAGCTAGTAATAGTCAACTATCGCATTGTGAAAATTTTGTTTAAAACCTTCAGAATAGTCACTACTAGAATTTCATTCTGAATGTTGATCTTATTTATGAGACTGTGTCATTTCCATCAGTGCAATTCCAGCGGGACAGCTTCGAAACATGTCCTGATAGCTCCTTATCACAGAAGGCATAAACAAATTGGCCAAAACTTTCTTAGAATTTAGATGACAAAAGTGTGCATTGATATATGTCAAGAAAGAGGGAAACTTGTTTGGAATACATTCCTTTCACATCAAATCAATTCGGCGGAACTCACAATTCGGACATGTATCTGAATTACGTATCCAAATTGTGATAACCCGTATCAGAATTAGGATATGGAGGGGTATCCGAATTCTGATACACCTGTCGTGGCGCAGGAAACAAATCGATGGCGCAAGCTGGCAAGTACATGTAGAACATCTTTCTTGCATTTATGATAAATGTATCTGTGGAAATGTCATTTCCATCTGTGCAATTCCAGCGGGACAGCTTCGAAACATGTCCTGATAGCTCCTTATCACAGAAGGCAAAAACAAATTGGCCAAAACTTTCTTAGAATTTAGATGACAAATGATGATAATGTTATTGACTTTTATACATACCGGTATGGTACGCGGCGAAGCTGAATATTAATTTCAGCTGATATCCCGTTTCAGCTGTTTTTTAATCCAAATTCGGATACGGGTATCAGAATTTTGATACGGAGTATCTAAATTCAGATATGTATCCGAATTGTGAGTTCCGCCGAACTGAAATTGCAGATGAAGTAAAAGGAATTTTAATTTTGCATCAGATCTGCTTATAAAACCCATTTTGAAAATTTAAACACTAGAGCATTATTTTTCATTGTTAACAACAGTGTTTACTCAAAGGGTTTTGAGCTTGCGCCAATTCAATCAATTTTGACAAAGTTGAAGATTTCAAAATCACTAGCTGAGGCTAAATTAATCGTCATGTGAGTGCAAGAAAGTCGTATCTGCAATGTTATTTTTATTTTGCAGCTGGTCATAAGAATGTGAAAAACCCTTCAAAATGTTCCTGTCTAGTGTCAGTGGTCCTTGAAATGGTTCTTCAGGTAACGGTGTCACCTGAAGATCCATTTCAAGAACCACTTACCCAAGACTGTAAGTCATGTAGTGTGCAATCCAAATTTATGACATAAGGCAGCTAGCTATTGCAGATACGACTTTCTTGCACTCACATGACAAAATGTTGGTAAAATCTGTTGCGCTAATTGTTACTGTTCGTGCACCAATGACATGCCATACGGCCTTATCAGGAGCACTGGTCATCGATGATATTTAAGAATGGGGGTTGAATTTGACCGTAAAATTCACATGCTGCCTTTATCACCATTTCACTTCAATGATGCAAAAATCTCAAAATGTTTGGAAAAAAGTTTGGGAATGATATTGAACTTGTCAATGCACCGTTAATTATAGATTAATAACTGCGTATTACTTGACGCGAGTGAAATTGTACACAAAATAATGCACCGTGTGCTGAAGTTGGAGTTGTCCGCACTCACGAGGCGCATCCAAGTGGGACAACTATGACCTTTAAAGGTGCATTTTTTGGTATAATTTCACGAGCGCCAAATAAAGAGCAGTTATTAATCTAATTCATACACGACAATGATTAGAGTATAATTGTAAAGAAATGAAACACATTATTATTTTAAAATGTTTGCTATTTCGATAAAACATAGTAATTACAACCATCAATCGTCTCATGTTAATCATTGTCATTTAGATTAACCTTTCTTTTAAAATAAAACTTGCCATACAAGCGGGAACATGTTACGCGTACATGGAATTGTACAACGCACTACGTGATGCTCAGCGTGCAACTAGACGAGATTAATGAATGCGTATAAGTTACCAACTGTCCAATTAGATTTACAATTTCAATGCGTACTTAACGCAGAGTGTATGAATTTCTGTTAATATCATTTCAGGGTATCACTTTGATCACAGAACTGATTGATGCGTATGGCCTTGATGTAGTGCAGGCCTACATGGGCCATATCCAGGCAAATGCTGAGGTGGCTGTCAAGAAAATGCTGCAAGAAATTGGCAAAGCTACGCTACAGAGGACAGGAACAACCACTCTTAGTGCTACTGATTACATGGATGATGGCAGCCCTATTAAGCTTAGCATTCATATTGACATCAATGAGGTAATATTACAAGACAATTTCAAAATAAAAGAATTATTTTATTGGTCAATAATATCCCGTAATAGTTTGAAACAATTGGCCCTACACTGTTTATGTTTATTTATATTGTCCGTAGAATTGTGACACCGACTTTACATGTACTGAGTGAATCCTGAAGTGTGCTAAATTCAGTCCTCAGTTTCTCAGGGATATAACAGATTTTCCTCATGCATGATTTTGAAAATCTTGACCTTGAGCATAAGGTAGCCAGAGCCCCTTATTGGTTATAGGGATGTGCTGAGTAGCAAAATCATGTTGCATTGAACATCAGTTAGTCTCTTTTCTTTGCTACATTTGGTATTTTCACTTCTCTTATTTTCAATTTTTGTCAACAATTTGGGCCAAAGCATGCACATTTTTGCAAAGAATTGCCATTTTGGTATATATTTGACTCAAAATGTTGACAATTTGGAGTGCAAATTAGTACCTTTTTCTTAAAAAACTGGTTTATTCCTATGAATGGAACTTCAAATTTTCTAGCAGCACACCTATTCTAATCTTGAGTACCACCCCTCCCTAGTAAGTAGAACCTCATATATACGCTGTGGAAGTAGTAACTTCATAATATATGCAGATCACCCAACATGTGCGATCTGGTTCCAAACAAACGGGATGGACATTTTTACCACATGTTAAGTCTGTGGGGAATAATTTCTATTTTATTGTTAGTACTTTTGAATCCAAATAAAGCAAAAATAAGCATAAAAAAAAGTTTGTGAACAAAAAACGAATGTAAAGATGGTTTGATTTATATATGTTCGTACGCGTACTGTGTTAATGATACGTGTGATCAGTGGCTGTTGGTTGCCAATTGCACTGATTCCCAATAAACTTAGAAGGGCAAAACTGATCATGTCACCACATTCATTGGACTATAATTAACTTGGTCCATGGGAAACTAATTATTTTGAGCACATCTTTTGAACTTTTAGGATTGAAGTTATGTTAGCTGCAATTTTTGTTTTGTAGTATACATGAATTACTCTATTCAACAATTGAACCATTTTTTGTCTAGAGCATAATTATTACCTTATTTGGTGACTAATGCTGCTTTCATACTTATTGTTGCTTTACACAAGCTGTATACAAGCTCTGTCGCTTCATTTCACACTTTTGTAGTTTTGTCGCTTTAAAAGTTGAATTCATTTTAACTTGAAAAATCTTGCCATATGGCAATATTTGTTGATATTGTTTATCTCAGCGACATGAAGCTTTTTGCCGCTACAACAACCAGAAGCGGCAAGTTTTTGCAAAAAATGTGTCATGCAACGACAAAGCTACAAAACTACACACGTATGAAAGTAGTATTAGGGTCAGAGCCAAAGTTGTGCATGCAATATTTTGGGTATGGTGTATGGTAGGACTAGGGAGTAATAGACACCCTCTACAGGGATGTGCAATATTTAAAATAATGTGCATACCCATCAGAAACACGTTTATGAAGGTTTTGATTCATCCAGGTATTGTAACATCAAAGTAATAGAATTAAATCTAGTCTTCTGGATTTACATTTAAATGAGTGGCGACGTTTCACATTTCATCCGAGACGCATCCTCAAGCATACTGATCATCTGGTGGCTTCTAAATCGATATCTAGAGATTTTGGATGCATAATATTTTAACATAGTGGTTGTGGGTTGCCAATTGCACTGATGCCCAATAAACTTAGAAGGGTAAAACTGATCATGTCACCACATTCATTGGACTATAATTAACTTGGTCCATGGGAAACTAATTATTTTGAGCACATCTTTTGAACTTTTAGGATTGAAGTTATTTTAGCTGCAATTTTTGTTTTGTAGTATACATGAATTACTCTATTCAACAATTGAACCATTTTTTGTCTAGAGCATAATTATTACCTTATTTGGTGACTAATGCTGCTTTCATACTTATTGTTGCTTTACACAACTGTATACAAGCTCTGTCGCTTCATTTCACACTTTTTTAGCTTTGTAGTTTTGTCGCTTTAAAAGTTGAATTCATTTCAACTTAAAAAATCTTGCCATACAACAAAATGTTGTTGATATTGATTATCTCAGCGACATGAAGCTTTGCCACTATGATAACCAGAATCGGCAAGCTTTTGCAAAATAAAATATATCACACAGCGACAAAGCCACAAAACTACACGAGTATAAAACCAGAATTAGGGTCAGGCCAAAGTTGTGCATGCAGTATTTTGGGTGTGGTGTATGCTCAGGCCAGGGGTGGGGGGGGAGGGGGTAATAAACACCCTCTACAGGGATGTCCAATATTCAAAATAATGTACACATTCATCCATTATGAGATGTTAGATGTCAGACAAAGCAATAAATCTTATTGTTTATTCTCTAATTGTATGATGGCTAAAACTGTGAATGATATGGTGTTTTTCTTTTTGTGTTTATTTGCTCAGGGCACAGCAGTGTTTGACTTCACAGGCACTGGATGCGAGGTGTACGGCAACTGCAATGCTCCACGGGCAGTCTCCTTATCAGCTGTTATCTACAGTCTCAGATGTATGATTGGACATGATATTCCCCTAAACCAGGTAATATAACCAATATCCAAAGCAGTGTTGTAACCAGAGACGGTTACACCTTGCAGGCACCACCATTTACATTTCTTACCATCAAATTCATAAGCTTTCTCACCTGTAAACTTATATCCTACTGATTCCGCTTGTTGAGTCATGTGTTTTTTATCTTCCTGTGTTAAAGAATTAGTTTTGTCTGCTCGTTTTGTCGGGATACATATTTTGTTTTGTTTATGTAGTCCTGTTATGTCTACACCTTTAGCTGTTATTATTATTAAAAAATTTAACCATTCGTTGATAACCCATTTTTAACTTTTTATATTTTATCTATGGAAAATGTCTTAAAAAATCTTGTCTAGAATCACTGCTGGTGAATTTAATATCTATATTTAATTTGTGTTGTAAAGCGCATAGATGCCTTTGCTTATGCGCTTTATAAATTGAGTTATTATTATTATTAATTATTCGTTTGCTGGTCGCCGAATGCTGTTGTCAGTAAATTTGTAGGGGTTTACTGTGCCGTAAAAGACGATTTTGATATTGTTTGAAAAAAATATAAGAAACAAATTTTTAACAATCAGCTTTGTAGCTTTCTGTTAAGTTACAACAAGTGACAAGAAAACAGACTTGAACAACAAGATAAAGATAAGAACCCTTTTTTTTTATTATTTCATTTTGCTTGTTAATTTTTGAAAACTACATTGAAAAATATGGATGAACAAAAATCCATTGTCGGTAAAATCCAAAAAGTGTGCACCACCATTATAAATCTTAACCAATAAGCCCATCACAATTTGTTGTTTGAATTTAAAAGTATAATTGCTGTATTTTATTGAAAGAGTTCCTTCAGTTTTTCTCCAAAGCTGTAATTATATATATTCTAATTGTCTCAACATTGGGAGATTTTGTATTTATTTTGAAATCCTGATATGAATTTTTGTATACTTTTATATACAAAAAAAGTGGTTAAATTCGCCATTCTCAACTGGGGGTGTACAGACCAGACCCGTCCCACAAGTACATTTCATGCAGAATGCAAAGATCTACTGCTATGAAAAACAGATCGATGTGAAAATTGGTCACTACATTTTTTTTTACTTCCCGTAAATGTCTTTATTTTTCATTGATAGGAGTGCTCAAACTGTTGAAGTTATTAAATCCCTCAGATCCAGCAGCAGTAGCTGTAGTGTTCTTGCCACTCAGAAGGTGGTGGGCATCAGTCATTTTACCTTATAGTCTACCAGCCAACAGCAAATATTATGCTTAAAAAAAAGTTTTGTGGGCAAAATGTGTTACAGCTTTCCATCCATGTGGAATCATA
>JXSR01S052668.1:85072-96577 GCA_000969725.1 Ophiothrix spiculata
GATATTCAAAATGACAAATAAAAGATGTCTTACAGAAAAAGTGAAGATGTGTTTGTATATGTGTCTTAACTTTGTATTCTTGTATGTGAAACATAGACTTAAAAAATTAAAGGAAAAAAAATTTAAAAAATCCGACCTACCTACCCTATTTTTTTTTCTATGTTACGCCAATCAAACAATATTTTTTTTTAGGCCTAATCTAAATTCCATGATTTCCAGTCTGTATTTACAATTCCATCATTACGTGGGGGTGGGTGTGTGTGTGGGGGTGGGTGTGTGTGTGGGGGTGTGTGTGTGTGTGTGTGTACAAAATTGCAATTTCCCCATGATTGGTAGCAAAAGCAGGTTATGCTTTGCTTATATTATTATTTTCTATCTAATCGGAACAAATCTGGAATAGAATATAAAACAATTTTTTGTAATACCCAATAACCTAACAAACATTGCAACAGTATGCATATCTCAAAGTGAAAAGACAATTTGACTTTGTAGTGTTTGCAGTTCAGTTTAAGGAAGTTTAAAGCCACTGTTTATTTTTGGGAAGGGGGGGGGGTGTTATTTGCTTTAACAAATTCAGTAGGTACTTAGTGTGACATATTCCATATAGACCATATCTATAATTGACATACTCCCGCCGTTGATGGGGTAAATTCACAGAATCGGGCGGGGAATCGGAACTCAGAACGAGGCCAAGTGTGATAAATGCCTACTTGATCTCGTTCTGAGTTCCGTTCCACGTCCGATTCTGTGGATTTACCCCATCAACGGTGGGCGTATGTCAATTATAGATATGTTCTATAAAACCCATTCTCTTGACATGCTCATTTGTATGCCGAATTCTGCAGGGTTGTATGAATAACTTCACATTCGGCGACAAGGATGTTGGTTACTATGAGACCATCGCTGGGGGCGCTGGAGCAGTAAGTACATGTCGTCATGTGAGTGCAAGAAAATCGTATCTGCAATGGCTGCCCTAAGTTATATTTATTTTGCAACTTGTCACAAGAATGTGAAAAATCCCTCAACATTTCACTGTCTTATGTCAGTGGTTCTTGAAATGGTTCTTCAGGTGACAAATGGTTCTTCAGGTGACGGTGTCACCTGAAGAACCATTTCAAGAACCACTGACCCACGACTGGTGATTATACAGTATGCAATCCAAATTTATGACAAATGGCAGCTTTTGCAGATACAACTTTCTTGCATTCACATAACGATATATATGTTACACACTATTTCAGATATTTAAGTAAGTTGGTTATGCTTTTCCTTTGCCGGCAGGGGTGTATGAATGTTTTCACTTTTGGTGATGACTCGGGTGGTTATTGTGAGACCATAGCAGGAGGCGCTGGCGCTGTGAGTACTCATTCATTTGTGCCAATAAAATTTTGCGCTTTCTCAATGGCCACTGTTTTTATTGGGATCCACATTGGAACTAAGCTTACCATATTGTAATGAGTCAGCTAGTCAGGGGCGTAGCGAGGGTGTCTGGCGCCCTGGGCAAGAAGTGAAACTGGCGCCGGAGGGGGGGAACTTGAAAAGGAACGCCCCCAAAAAAATTCCAACAGCTTTGAAAAACTCCTCTTTTTTGACTAAAATGGGTAACTTCTTCAAAAAATTTGCCTAATTTTGTTTTTCGCCAGCAAAAATTATTGTGTTTTTTGCAGTAAGATTTGCTTATTTAAGCTAAAGAATAGCGAAATCTTAAGGGAGCGCAGAACGCATAAAAAATGTTGGCAAAAATTGGCTAATTTCAGCAGTATGTCCCCTGTTGTTGGTCCAATTATTTTTCATGTAGGGGCGATTTGGCGCCCCCCCTAGAGGTGGCGCCCGGGGCAACTTGCCCCCCCCTAGCTACGCCCCAGAAGCTAGGCATGTCAGCTTTGGTGTCTGTGTCTTGGCCAATCAGTGGCACTCTAGTACCACTGTTTGATCATTCAATCAATCAATGATACAAGTACTTGCATAACATGCATACCCCATGAAGGAGTCTATTCGTACAGGGGACCCACGGCTTTACGTGACTGTCTGACCACGGAGCAAGTAGAGTAAAGTTTCTTGCCCAAGAAAACAAGGAAACGCAAACCGCCCGGCCGGGGGCTCGAACCCACAATCTCTTTATTACGAGACCCGTGCTCTAAACGCTCGGCCACGCTCCCCTCATTGTTTCATGTTAAGTCTGTACTGTATCAGTTTTTCTAGCAAATGCCGAATAAATACAATGTGCATTTTGGCCTATTCAATATGGCAACCTGATATCAAGATAGTACTCTCAGTGCAACTCTTAATTCAAGTGAGCTCTATATAAAAGTTCAGCAATAATCTGTTAAAGTTATTTTATTCTAATCATGCCAATCTATAGACTACACATGTACTCATTGGATTCATCAATCAAGAACTTTATTGTGCTGACTTGCAAGGCTGAAAATTACTTGACCTTTGTCGCGCATAAGGCCTAAAAAAATAAATTGTTTGTTAGCCCTCCGGTGGAAAAATTAAAATTTGCACATATAAAGAATGATCTCATTCCATGGATTTTATCGCAAATACCAAGCAATGCAGGTCTTCATCAAAGATTGTGGGTCATTACTTAGAGTAAATATGCATTTTATACTACTAAATCTGCTAAATTTTACATTTTTGGTCAAAAATATTGAGTTTTCATATTTTAGGTGTTTGAAGAAAAAAAATAAAATAAAATACCCAACCCAAATTTTTGGCATTTTAGGGTCGGTTGCGGAGGGCAAACAAACATTTTTTTAGGCCTAACTTACCCTTTCATATGAGTGGTGCTCTGGCAAAATGAGCGGAAAGTCACAATTTTTTCGAAATTCAGTTTATGGCATATTTTAATTCTCTACAATCTCAGCTTTCGGATGATATATAATATGTCATATTTTTTTCTACAGTTTTCATTTAGAGATCAAAATACAAGGCGGTCCACTCAAAATCTGGCAGTAAAAATTGTCGCAAATCAATGTTAAAGTTATTGATTGATTTTTTTGTGGAGCAAATTGGCTGTGTAGTAATAACAATTTCTGCCATTGTAGAAAGTAGAATGACCACTGTTTTTTTTTTGACATTTTCAGGGCCCAACATGGGATGGCAAAAGTGGAGTTCATGTCCATATGACCAACACGAGGATCACAGACCCAGAAATACTGGAGAGAAGGTCAGTACTAAAGGTCCCTGTGTATACACCCCAATATCCTACATCTTTCTGTGCCACTTTTGTAACACTTCTGTGCAATGAACTTACAGACCCGAAACTTTTCTGCTTTTCAGCTGATTTCAGCTCTTTTTTATTACATTTTCAGCTGATTTCAGCTCTTCTTCTTTATAAATCAGCCAAATTTAAGCTCTTTGGTGCAGAATTTGATGGTTTTCAGCTCTTTTTTTGAAGATTCAGTTTCAGGTCTGAACTTAATTTTGACCTGTAAAGTGGGTTTATTTTGTTATGTGATAGCTTAGGGTCTCCTCTATCCATGTATACTAAAATGAGTACTATCAACTTAGGAGTTAAATAATTACGATGCCATTGAACACTGCAATTTCTTTAAATTTAGGCAAAAAATTAACATTCTGCAACAAATGTTTTAAATCAGTTTTACTTAGGTTCTATTTAAAAAAGGGGAAATGGTGATTAGTGTCTGAATGATCTAATCGGAATCGGATTGATTTTAAGGTTATCGGATCGGAATCGGAATTGCGGTCAAATCTATATTTTGCCAATCTCACATTTAACAAACCCTAGGAAAACTGCACAAAATCAAAGTAATCGCATCTTTTAGTACCAACCAGACTTATCAGAACCAACAAAGCATAAAAAATACTATAAATATTACATATATTTGCTTAGAATTAATTCTGACGACGATGGCATGATACGTAAATGATCGATGGATTCACATACATTGTGTTAATATCGGCATTTTTTCCCCTTTGTAATATACACTTAGAGAATCGGAATCAGTCGATTCTGGTTTTGAGTAGATTGGTCAGACACTAAGGCCAAAAAAAAATTTGTTGTGTTGCCCTCAACGAACGATCCTATTCAAAACTTTTTTTTTTTAAATAGGGTCGGGAAAGCACCCAATTTTGCTCAGATTGGGTGTTTTTGAGAAAATATTTTGAAAATAGTGGAAAATGCACCCAAATTTCATAATTTAGGTGCTTTTTAAAAAAAGTATTTAAAAAAAAATTATTTTACGACCGACCGACTCATTTTTTCAGAAATTCCACTTGAGGGCAACACAACAAATTTTTTTCTTGGCCTAATGGTGATATCAATATGTCCTGTCAGCATAAGCTATATAAGCATGCAGATTTTTAAAAAAATTTTAAAGTGGCAATTTCCCCTTACCCTTAATAATATAACCATATGATTTAATGCAGAATGTAACTGGTTGCTGTAAAAATAGTTTTTCATTTACTGTTTGGAAGTAGGTTTTGAATAGCGTCCTGAGAGTTTATATGCTAATTTGCATCAGGAGGGTGTGGTCTGGTTGATTATCTTGATAATTAGAGTCCAAATTATGTAAGATTCCGTATAAAATAAATGAACTGTTGAAAAAAAAACCACATTAATTAGCAGTAAGCCAAATTGCTAATTTAATGTTCATTCAGCTTTATACCTGTACTTAACAGCTTTCATTGTAACTTTTACTAACAGGTATCCTGTAGTCTTGAACCGCTTTGAATTGAACCCTGGGACTGGTGGAAGAGGTCAGTTCCATGGCGGAGATGGGGTCATTAGAGAGATGACCTTCAGGCGACCTTTGACCATATCTATCTTATCAGAGAGAAGAACGTATCAACCTTATGGCATGAAAGGTGAGATTAAATTGAAGAGTGTTTTTCCAAAACTCTCTCTGTCCATTTCTTTCAGTTATTTGATGTTACCTTTGTGGATGTACTTCATGTCTGTCTTCACTGCTAATAACATCAAAATAAAGAAAGTTCTGTGGTTTTGCAGATTTAGTTAAAAGGGGCATTGGACACAATTTCGAAATTTTATTTGTGTATGATTTACACTTCATATGCTAGAAAATAACAGTTAATTACTAAATATTGGGAAAATTTTGATCAAAACCTACAGAAAAGTCAAACATTTCAATTTTATTCTGTTTGTTGATCTTGGGTATGAGGTTATTCTTTAAACGTATTTATTGATGCTATATGTCATGAAAGAGTCAGATTTGTTTGTAAAACATTCCATTTACATCATAGATTGCAGATAAATCTAAAGATGTTTGCATTAGGTCTCCTGAAAAGGCCCATTTTAAAAAATCAACTATAGAGGGTAGTATTTATCGTTGTCAACAACGATAATTAGAAATAAAAGAATGTCTAAATATTTTGATATAAAGGGTTTGAATTTGACTATGAAACTTTGCACACTATCATTATTACCACTTACCCTTCAAATGATGCAAAAATCTCAAAATGAATGGGAAAACTTGTCCAATGCCCCTTTAAATCAGCAAGAATTCAATTTAGTGGTTTTGATGTCATTACAATAGAATCCTAGTACAAAAGATACTTTTCACGAGCTTAGCACTATTTTCGCGATTTGATGTCTATACTCACCAAAAAAAAAATCTTTCGAAAATTTATACTTTTACTGTACTTGAGGCTGCAGTCAGGGCCCTGTTTCTCTTGCGTTTCTCCTGAAGCCATGCTGGTAGTCATTAAGGCGTCATTAAGGTGTCATTAAGGCGTCATTAAGGTGTCATTAAGGTGTCATTAAGGCGTCATTAAGGTGTCATTAGGTGGCATTAAGATTATATAGGCGGGGTCTATGTCAATCAAATGTGCAACCATGCGCAGAACATGTGCGCATGGGAATTCCAGTGACCGTGTTTGTGACTTGAAGTCTATAAGCTTAATCAGCACAGGTCAGCCGAATTCAAATGGAAATTTCACTCTTTGTGGTGGTGAGCTTATAGTACCATCAGCCAAAAGTTGTTCAGAATTAGTGTATCTAATGATTAATGGGTCTGGTTCTATTTATTTTTCACTTTTATTGCACTGAAATTCAAGATATTTTCGGAGAATTGCGTTTTCAAAATCGTGCATACTAATGAGCTTGTACATGATACATAATTAACTTGTGACCTTGAATTGCTAATTTGCGCTGAAGCTTCATTTTTTCCGTTGGCAAGGTATACCAGATTCCTATCCTGAATCTATCTATTATCCCTGCTGCAGTTAATCCCAAGTTTTACAGAAAGATATTGCAATAAACACTGTAGAAATTGGCTTTTTCTTTTATGCATCCCACCTACAAGTAAAGTGCCATTTATTTCCACCAGGCATTACATTTTATGCATGTGTCATAGAGGGGCCATACCAGACTATGTTAAATGATCGATTTGTACGATGGTAGATATCAGTCATAGAGCTCAGATTGTGGTACTTGGGTATACCAAAATTAAAGCAATACTATAAAGTGTTAAAAATGAAGCGCTCCCTGTCACTCATGACTTTTCATTTTTTGGGCTTATTGGGTTTGTTTTTGGTAGATATGAATACCCTCCAAACGATTTGGCTCAAAGATGATTACTTTTTCTGTTATGGCCATTTGTTGAATTAAATTCCGAATTTATTTCCACATGTATTAGTATAGGAAAGTATGCATGTGCTTTTTATCCATTTTTGGTGGCAAAACAGTTTTTTTCACAAAATACACTTGAAAACGCTTTTACACATTTCTCCATTTTATACTGTGTTTACTATAAACTATTTTTGATCAAAATCTTATAGTATTGCTTTAATTCTGGGTAATTTCAATGTATATGAAGTTACCAGGATTACTCTTAGCCACAGCAACAACTCCCTGCAATTAAAAACTATAATTCCTAATTTAAAAATACCTAGTTTTCACTGGGATTTAAACCCCAGCTTCTGTCACCCTGACCCCCCCCCCCCCCCCCCCGAAAAAAAATTATATTCTTCATCTGCAAAACAGTTTGTTTGTACATCACTTTGACATAAATATTCTTTTGCTTTTTCAAATTGTTTTATTATAGGTGGTGAACCTGGGTCTAATGGCAAGAACCTTTTCATTTATAAAGATGGCAAAATGATCAACCTTGGTGGAAAATGCTCCATTGATGCCAATGCTGGGGTGAGTAAAGTGACTTTGCAATTTCTTTTTCTTTGACATACCATGCCATATACACTCCCGGTCAAAAGTGTTTGCGCACGTAAATACGGACAAAAACGTAATTATTATATCAAATGACCAAGACTCTGAAAAAACTCATGTTTTTTATAGGTGCTTAATGTATCCAATATAAGTAATTTATGTTTCCTCTGATATTTGATCTTCCATAACCACAAAAATGGCTGATTTCCTGAACCATTATACGAATACACCACACTCACTTTTGGATATGTACCTATGTTGTTTATTATTCAATGCTCGTTATCACCGGGTAGCCCGTAAAGAACATTTTTATGTCATAAGTTTTCCAACAAATGTGCAGTTTTGTATTTAAACTCTGTTTATTATGTGCAGTTTTGTATTTAAACTCTGTTTATTATGTGCAGTTTTGTATTTAAACTCTGTTTATTATGTGCATGCCATATTTTCAATTGCGGTAAATGAAATTCTTGTTGAGTATTTTAGATATATGTATGTAGAATATAAATCCGAAAAAATATGGCGCAAATGATGAACGGTTCTTGAGATATGGCTGGTTAAAGGTTTTGTGCGCAAACAATTTTGACCGGGAGTGTAGATATCTCTGAATTTGTAGTCAATTCACAAACTGGTACCCTGCTCAACAGATCAATTACTGATTAAATTAGTAATGCACATGGATGTTAAGGTTTCACAAAAATTTGGGAAAAAAAATGTTTCGGGCAGTAATTCATGAACACATACTCATAAGTTTATGTATGAAAAATCATCTTGTTTAGGCTTTCGCCAAAGTAGCCCAACCAAGTAAGCTCATCTTAAACTGGGCTCCAAGGTGTTTTTAAATTCAGTTTTTGTAATGCAGGAGGAAGGCTGGAGTACCCGAAGAAAAACCTGCAGAAGCGAGCATGGACTGAAAACCAAATGCACATAAAGCGCCGGGCCGGGAATCGAACCCAGGACCGTATTGGCGCAAGACGAGGGAACCATCGCTTGGCTAACCCACTCCTTCAAATAATAAATAAAAATAATAATGAATAAATAATGAATTAGATTAACAACTGTTATTGACATGAATGTTTGTGAAATTGTACAAACATAATGCACCTTGTGCTGAAGTAGGAGTTGTCCGGCTTGCTCGGCTTCGACTCGTGAGCGTTGACAACTCCTACTTCACCACGTGGTGCATTATCATTGTACAATATCACTCCCGTCAAGTAATACGCAGTAATTTATAATTCAGTAACAGAAAAGCAAGAAATAGCTTTCGATTCAACTGAAATTTTTTGTTAAAAAGACATAATTAAAGCAATACTATAAGATTTTGATCAAAAATGGTTTATAGTAAAAACAACACAAAATGGAGGAATATGACTATCTAAACGCGTTTTCAAGTGTATTTTGTGAAAAAATTGTCTTGCCACCAAAAAATGGATAAAAAGCACATGCCTGCTTTCCTATACTAATACATATGGAATTAAATTCGGGATCCTGAATTTAATTCAACAAATGGCCATAACAGAAAAAGTAAGCATATTTCAGCCAAATCGTTTGGAGGGTATTCATATCTACCAAAAACAAACCCAATAAGCCCAAAAAATCAAAAGTCATGGGTGACAGGGGGCGCTTGATTTTTAACACTTTATAGTATTGCTTTAACCCTAACCTTTATTATTCCTTCTGCAGGACATGTTCCGTATTTGTTCCCCAGGGGGTGGCGGATATGGCCTCCCATCTGACAATGATGCTACAAATGGTGACCTGGATGACGGCTACAACCCAGCCAAGAAGAGAAGGATAGACAAGTCTGCTAGCCAGCTGTACCATGAGAAAGGCAGTGTGTATGCATACAGGCTACAACAGGAACAGGTCTAGATTTTGATTTTCAGAATCTTTTAAATTTCAACAAAAGTATGGAAACTCTAGACCAAGTAACAAAAATTACAAGTTGATTGTCTGGAATTTTTTTAAAAAGTTGGTGAGAGAGGTCCTTATTATTTGTTATTTTTCAGCAATTTACAGTTCATTTTGGACTAATTTTCAACAACTGAATGTTTGCCAAATTACGAGGAGGCAATGTTATTTCCTCATTTCTCTACACCTACTACCCCCAGATGGAGAAATTATGTTTAGTGGGTTTATGAATGATACCCAAACACTTGTATTGACTTTTTACATCTCAACTTCTTCTGTTATTAAGTAATCAAGCGCAAAGGAAGAAAAATAACAAAAAGTT
Source organism: Ophiothrix spiculata (assembly GCA_000969725.1). Lineage (NCBI taxonomy): Eukaryota > Metazoa > Echinodermata > Ophiuroidea > Amphilepidida > Ophiotrichidae > Ophiothrix > Ophiothrix spiculata. Next base: position 94,453 of record JXSR01S052668.1, read on the forward strand.
ATGGAATTTCTGAAATATTGGTGAGGACGGGGACGACCAACTGGTTATTTTTGTTACTTGGCCTTAATCCAGAAATCAAAATTTTTGACCTTTTCTTGGAAATATTATTAAATAAGAATAAAAAACATTCTAATCATTTGTTTCTAGAGTCCTAAACTAAAAAGTAAACATTTTTAAAATTTTACCAAAGAAAATTCAAGGTAGGCTTTCTAAAACAAAAAAGGAAAGAAAGAAACGGACAACACCATTATGCTCAGCAGGTAAATCTGCTTGCAGAAATACCTACTTTTATATTGATTTAAATATCATTGCTGGATTGTCGAGCAAAACCTTTTCTCAAAATAATGGGTGACACCAGGCATTATTACTTATCCCCTGTTTGTTCATGCAATACGGAAAAGCGTGCAATAAAAACACATCACGCGCAGTCATCCTCGGGCGATAACTTTTTGAATACGCGGTCAAAGTTATTTTTAGACTTTAAATATAATACGGCTATGTATTAATTGGCCTTCGACCAATGGGATTCAAGGATTTAAGTCAACCAAGTGAAAAAATATTTTCTGCGTTATCACTTGATTGAATCATAAACTAGTCACTGGCAGTTTCCCAGACTGACTAGCATGTATGTATGAACAGCAGATTTTAAATACTTCTTAACAATGTGTGATAAGTTGTTTTCAAAGTAACATATCGTATTATGTTTTAAATTTGAACCAAATTGGATTTAAAAATGATAATAACACAAATTATTCTGCACCATTAATTCTAAAACATTTTAAACAACTCACATGATAATATATAATATATATTTGTTCCTTTTGTTGTTTTGAAATGTATACCATAGAATGCATAGACATATTTACAGTAAATAAATCAAGAAATGAGCAATATTTTTCCATTATTTGTACAAAATGTTTTAAATTTAGTAGAGGTTGAGATAGTGTTTTAATGAGAGTTACAGAGTTTTCTCCATGGTATTTGTGATGGTGTGTTCAAACTTCTTGCAATTTCATTGTTTGACGCAAATCTTTTGTCCACAGTGTGGCCACTGCATACTATAGTAATCAGTAACTTTAAAATCGATTTCCGAAAATTTTTGTTCTGCCAGATTTTGAGTGGACTGCCTTGTATTTCGATCACAAAATGAAAATTGTAGGAAGAAAGTATGACATATCATATATCATTCGAAAGCTAAGATTATAGAGAATTAAAATATGCCATAAACTCAATTTTGAAAATCACGACTTTCCGCTCATTTTGCCAGAGCACCACTCATATAAATCTTGAAGTATGCAACAAGCTGCCGATTAACACACATATACCAATATGACCATACGCGGAAATGAATTGGTCTATACTTTTTGAAGCATAACAACGCACCCAGTCATGTTGAATATTCAAATGAACTTATATTCAAGATTTGTCCATGTAATAGCAACAAAATTAACCAAAAATAATACCATGAAAGATTCATGTACCAAATGTATTAATATGCAGTGATTTGGTCTTAATCAATTTTAGTCTATCATTGCTGGTCTCTTAACACAATTCAAAAACAACAGTCCAAAATGTTGTAGAATACAAGAGATATGCTATGGATCTCGTAACAGAGTCTGATTGCTTGTTGCTTACTTCAAGGTTTATAGAGTATAGGGTGTCAGAATATAACTTTCTGATTGATATTTTATTTTGATCAATATTTGACATGATCGGTTCATATCCTCTCACAGAGTGTGATTAAAATTCAGTGTGTATGTTATTGTGTGTGGTTTAGGTTTAGGCTGAAAACAGTAAGAATGAGCACAACATATTATTTTGTAAGAGTTCAAGATGTATAACTTTAGTATACTCTGTATATATTGAATATATTAACAGAATGCATATATTTTAACATTTACCTTAATTCTGTAATGTAAGTTGCAGCTGTTCCCAAATTGCTATTATTCTTTCTATGATTTCGTTTTTTTTTTTTTGATAACGATGTAAAAAAGTGGTAACATGCTCATGCATGTATGGCAAGTTTCATTTAAAAAGAAAGTTAAAGCCAGGGGCGTCGGAACCGTGTAGGCCATGTGGGCTTTGGCCGCACCACTTTTAAGCCAGAAAAAGAAAACATATATTT